>CM031858.1:84515782-84550943 GCA_018697195.1 Certhia americana | reverse complement strand
GAGGAGAGGAGAGGAGAGGAGAGGAGAGGAGAGGAGAGGAGAGGAGAGGAGAGGAGAGGAGAGGAGAGGAGAGGAGAGGAGAGGAGAGGAGAGGAGAGGAGAGGAGAGGAGAGGAGAGGAGAGGAGAGGAGAGGAGAGGAGAGGAGAGCCAGGATTGACAATATTGTAACCAATGGGGAAACACAGGGGAGGGGAACAATTAAAATAAACCAATGGGATATCTCTCGGAATTATATAAAAATTATTTTTTTTATTTTCTGTTTTCTGTGCCGGCCAGCTACTTATCTTCTTCTGAGAATGTACACAGTTTTTTGCTTTCACCAGCCAGAGATCTTGAAGGAACTGCAAGCGTGAGGCTTTTCTCTTTTTTCTTCATAATTTATTTTCTTATCATTTCAAATTCCAAAGCTAACTACAAAATGCACAAAGCTTAATGCTCAACTACTCACTACAAAATACTAAAAGCCTAATGTTTCCACCCTCAGGGTGGTATGGATATTTATACTACATTCTACGTAATCAGTATTTATAATTCTACTCCAATATCTATTATCTATGTTAGAAGGTTAAACTCTGTTCTAAGCCAACTATAATGTGCCACCTCACAGCAGAAGATGGAGGCAAGGAAGGAGAAGGAAGAAACTCAAAAGCCATGTGCTTCCTCCATCTTGTCATCACTTGCTTACCATCCTAAAAAACCCCTATATCTAAAATTCTCACCCTGTGATAAAACTACACACTATTCTACTATTTATTACACACTTAAAAACTCTGCTTCATTTCAGAGCCTAAAAGCCCTTTTTCCATGAACAAAGGTTAAAAACACTGTTTGTCAGAGATTCTAAAATCTCTCAAACACAGAGATATTTTTCCTAATTCCAGACTCCGACAGATATCAAGGATTAGGGGTTTTCCAAAGGGGACGTCCAAATAGGGATTGGCCCATGTCGTATTGACAGGGAAGGTACTGGAAGAAGAGGTGGGGAATAAAATGAGGGGCAGTGCAGGGGAGGATACCAAATTAGAGATACACCAATTTGGGTAAAATGTGGGGGAATATGGGTATAAACCATTGACAATTCAATTTTTAAATATTAAAAGAAACACACACTGCAACAGCTGAACAGGGCTGACACAGGGCAAACTTCCTCTGCCATGCTGGTGAGGAAGTTGAGGGTGTATGGGAGGTTGGGAGGGGACACAGACAGGACAGGTGACCCCAGATGACCAAAGGGATATTCCAGATCATGTGACATCATGCTCAATGGTGAAGACAAGTGGGGGGAAAGAGGAGGAAGGGAGAGACGTTTAGCGTGAGGGTGTTTGTCTAATGTTAACCATTATGTGTGATGGGCTCTGCTCTCCTGGAGGTGGCTGCACACCTGTCCACCCAAGGAAAGGAGTGAACTAATTCCTTGTTTTGCTTTGCTTGTGTGAGTGATTTTGTTTTCCCTATTAAACTGTTATCTCAACCCATGTGTTTTCTTTTACCTTTTGCATTCTCTCCTTGAACCTGCTGGTGGGGGCCTACACTGGGTTTGGTTGCTGGCAGGAATTAAGCTGAGGCAGAGGGTCACTGAAATTCATCCTTTACTAGTGCCTTCTGAAATGGCATTTGTCAGCGGAAAGCATTGTAAACTGATTCACGCACAAAAGAAGTCCAGGAAGCAGCAAACAGTGTATTAAAGAAGTAGGTAAATTCTGTCCTTGTTACCAGGACAGCACTACCTGCATGCCTACTTCAGCGAGACAAAATAATGGCATTGTTGAGGTAAGTACTTCAGAAACACTGTGTTTCTTTCAATACTATTTAAATGTTTTGTTCTAACCCCTGAAGTCTTACACAAGTGTAACATGTAGTGTGCAAATTGTTCAAGCACAGATTATATGGGACACAATAAACATGCAGCATGTTGGGTTGTACTTGCAAAGGTAAGGTCAGGCAAAGTGAGATTTCTGCATGAAGAAACTTGGCATCAGCAAGAGCAGCGAGCTTAGAAGTAATAGCCCATACTGGAAATATAACAGTTCTGGTCTACCTGATGGATCATTCAGAGCCATTTTACCTAGGAACAAAACTTCACCTTGTTTCCTAGAAAGTTGCAAAATGCTAGTATTATCCTGCTTGGGAAGTAGAAATTATTATGAGCAAATTGAAATAATGAATAACATAGCATTTTCCATAATTTCTGTCAGATTTAAATTTTCTTAATTTTCTTTTTTTTTTTCATTTCCAATTTCTTGTCTTTCATGTTTCTATTTCCATTTTTTTTTTTTTTTTTTCCTCTTTACCAGTTCAATTTCTTCTTTTCAGTTTTGGTCAACAATATTACAATAGGTACTCATAGCTGAACCTCTCCAAATGCATCACAATTTTACATACAGTTTCAAATTGCTCCAAGAAATCAGAAAAATCAAAAAATCAGTGTGCTGTCTCTCTTTTTTAGACGTGAATGTCAGGAGCATATAAGCTGTGCATTAGCCAGGATCAGACAAGAATATCAGAACAGTCTTGGGAATGGAACAGATACCCTGAAGGTGTTCTGATGAGGCTTTTAAGATTTTATTTATAGATTAAGGATTGGTCATTTCAATGTTGTACTCATTGCTAATGAAATGCATTTTTTTCTTATATTATTACAAACTATACTGTATTAGTAGAAGGTGTATAGCAAAGTCTAAAAGGACATGTTTGTCTTTTTTTTCAATAATGCTCTCTATATAAAGTTAGTGCAAGTATGTGGGTATGAAAAAATGCATATACATATACTTTTATAAAAGTAAGTAACCATGAATTTCCATAGCTTCTTTTTATGTTTATTCAGAGGTCAGCAAAATAAAATACAGGAAAAGAAATGTAAAAGTCTTTGATTGGTTAGAAGAAGATGATCCTATTTTGTATGTATCTTGATAACACTACATATTTCTCTCCAGGATTCCAAAGATATAAGACATGGCATCATGAATGGTGAAGTTTACCCAGAAACACACAGTCCTAGAAAACATTTCATAAGCAGTCTAAATATGAGTGATGTGGATACACACACAGCTATGGGACAGAGAGTTCAAAACTAATAGAGTTCCTCACCAGCTGTTATCTACCCCTTACACTCACATTTAAGGGCAGGAAGCCCTAAAATACCCAAAAACCCCCAAACAAATTCATCCTCCCTTCCCACCACACTCCCCCAACCCGAAAAATTTCTTCCAAAAGAAGGTTTATTCATTATACGCACAGAATGTTAGGAGGCAAATATGTTTGCGCTTAAAAAATAAAACTCCACCATCTATCTTTTCTTAGTTTGGATTTCTGAGGCAGATGTGCCATAGAACTAAAAGCAAAGGAACATATTTCATCATTATTTTAAAAAATGTCCAACAGCCAGCAGCATAGCAATACATGAGTGTAAATGTTTATTCTCACCAGCTTTTTCAATTAGCACTAATAATTTAAGTACTGTGCATCCCCTCAGGTTACTTTTAACACCAATAAAAATATGTTATACAAACACAAGAACTAAAAGACATCCAATTACATTTAACAACAAAACTGCTAATGTTCCTAAATAAATGATTAGTGAAAAAGCACTGGGTTATTTTTTGACACTTCACAAAAAGAATGGCACTATTTTTTCCATTTCAGATCAATTATTCCTGATATTTGTGTCAAATTACTGCAGTTCTAAGCTATATCTGTTTGCTTGGAAAAGCTCTAGATACCATAAGGGGCAAATTCCCTTCTTGCCTATTTTCATTAATAATCTAAAAGTATGACTGGTTAAAATGAATTAAATATTGTGTCCTCTCCTTCCCCATCCCTTCACCCCAAACCAGTGGAATCTCAACTATTCATTTAATCCTCATCAGTCATATGAAAAAAGGATGCCAACCACATATTTTGCTGATGAGTTCCATAATGACAGTAATATTTTTATCACTAGTACCTATCTTCAAAAGACAAGGGAGAAACAGAAATGTCTCCAAGTTAAACTAGACCAGGAAATCTTTGGTTCTCACCAGGACTGGAAATAAAAGAGGACATGTCAGGGGAAAAAACCACAATGGCATATGTTTCATTCTCCACTGACCTACAGATTTTAATTTTTAATTTTATAGATTCAGAAATCATGAATAAAATCAGCTGATCTACTGATTAAGAACAACAAATTTGGAGGAAGAAAACTTCTTTCTTTTCCTCTCCGTTGTGGAATATCCACAATTCATTTAATGGTTTGTTGTTTGGGGGTTTGGTGGTGGTGGTTTTGCTTTGTTTGGTTGTTTATCTTTCTAATAAGTGGCAATAAGTTGTTTGTACTAGATTTAAATTTTTACTTTGATCTTTCACAAATATCTTGTATAAAATTAAATACCTACACTAAAACTTGCTGCAAATTATTTTTCTTTTGTATTCATTTGATCCCAAAGTCACCAGTTTCTTGTGAACATCATAAGGTACCAAAGAGTCATAAACTCAGGACCGTGATGATCTGAAAGACTGATTATCATCACCATCTGTCATTGACAGATTACACATCTGTCATTAGATAGATTATCATCTAATGCAGGTGACTGCTCTAATATACCACACTCTTTCTAGTAAAACATTCATTCTTCTAGTAAAAATTTCACTCTCATTCAGGTCTGAAACTACCATATTTTATGTCAACTCTGGGAAAATCTCTGAGCAGGTCAGATTTCTTAAAAAAAGAGACTCGTTTCAACTCAGTGTTTCTCAGTATTTCAATGTAAGTTTTGAGGTCTGTTAAAGGTATCATTTCCTCTCTATGAAATGAAAAGAAATTAATCTTTATCAAGAAGCATTTGATTTCTCTATATATGTATATATCTCTTATATTTGTTCAATCACTCTTTAGAAACAGCAGGGGGCATGTAATTCATGCAGCCCCTCACTAATGGGGGTGAGACTGCCTTATATTTGATGGTTTATGAATGGGACAAGCATTAGCAATTAAATTCATACAAAGGGACTGAAAGGAAAAAGATCACAGAGGGGAAACAAAAGTAATTATGGAAATATAGAGTCATCAAAACATAAATTTGCCATTACCATGAACTAGCTCATTTTCCAGCCTAAATGTTTTTCTTTCTGTCACAATCGCAAAAAAATTTTATTTGCAATAGGTAATGGATACTCACTCCCTTCAGCCCTTTGCATGCTGAAGTTAACAACCTGATAAAAGCCAAAATGCCCATACTGGAATTTTCTTAGGGAAATAGGATGTACTCAGGGTTAAATGCTCTGTACTATCAAGTATCCATGGGCGTATAACTAGAAATTTTCTGAAGTATTTCACGGGCATGGTTCTGTCAAAGCACCATCCACTTCCAAAGCAGTGGATTTACAGTCCCAGGTACAATCTATTGCATGTCAGAAACTTAATTCTGAGTTGCATTTATCTGACAGTATTCTCCGCTACATACCCATAAGCACAGACCATATCAATAAACAAATGAGAAATAGACTAGCATCACAAATTAAAATGGTGCAACAACCACACTGATTACCAAACTGAACTCAAGATGTAAATGCAGTTAAAAAAGCATTTCAATTTCAGGAACCTTTTACTCCAAGGGGTTACCTACAATTCCAAATGAACTAGCAATTTTTAGGAATATCTATTTAATTGATTATGGTCTTGACATGACTTGGTATCTTGTGGGTCATAAAATCATAGAATGGTTTAGGTTTGGAAGCAGCCTTAAAGGTCATCTAGTTCCCCTCTTGCTATGGGCAGGAACACCTTCACTAGAACATGTTGTTTAGGGTCCCATCCAACCTCGCCTTGAACACTTCCGCGGATGGTGTATTCACAATTTCTCTGGGCAACCTGCTTCAGTGCCTCACCACAGTCACAAAAACCCCAACTTCTTCCTCTGTAAACCTATTGTCTTTCAGTTTAAAGCACTTTGTTCTATCACTATAGGCTCGTGTAAAACATGTCTCTCCACCTTTCATGTAGGCCCTCTTCAGGTACTGGAAGACTGCTCTATGGTCTCCCCAGCCACTTGAGTTCTAATTCTTAAATGTATCCTTAACTATTTCCTTTTATTTTGTTATGATAACTTCTGAGAAGTACTCAAGGTAGCTGAAATGATAGCAGTTATAAAATTGTTTCTTTCATCAGTAGCCAATCCAGGGGGAAAAGGAGTGGGAGGAAGCAGCACATCTGATTTATATACTCTACACTTTCTTGCTCCAGAAAATCTTTTGTGGAAGTTATGGCACAGGAACATGTCTCCCTTGAGCTTTTATACCTGCAAGCAGTAAAAAAACAAATGCACTTTCCTCTGGATGACCAGCACTCTTTAATCCAAAGAGAGGGCCTCTGGGGTACCTTTCCCAGAACAAGGAAGACACTCTCAAAATTAAGTGCTGGCTGTATACAGACGAGGATCCAGATGGTGCGATCTCATTTCTGGACATACTGCCACCTGTTATCATCATTTCTCATCAGAACCTGTACATCACATATTCAGAAATACTTGTTGGCATGTTTAAATTAGGGGGGTTAGTTTTCTGTCTCAGTATTTGGCAGTGAGTCATCCTGTTTTGTCATCATATGTCAGATAAAACCATCTTCATGTTTGGGGATTCCTGAGGGGTTTTTGTTTTTCTTTAATTTCTCAGCATTTACATGTGCAATAAGAATGTTTGAACATAATTTCTTATGTTTTGTTTTTAGAAAACACACAGCCCTATTGAAACTGTGCTTCTTTCTCCTCAGCCAGGGAAGAGCTGCCCTCACCGTGTCATTGCTCAACTAAAAAACCCTACTGAGCACACAGGAGTCCATCATGCAGTGGAAACCGCACAAATGTCCAGATCACCCTGAGCACAGTCCTTACAACCAGACCTCTAACACTGAGGTAAAGCTGAATGTGTGGGGTGACCCCTTTGATGGATTTGTGGGGACCAGAACCAGAGGATTTCCTCAGACACACACCTCCTTGCCTAAGGTAAAAATGAATTTTTGCCATGCAGTTGAAAACTCAGGTTCTTCCTCTAAAGATGTATTTTATTGAGATTCTCATCATGTGTAGGGAGGCTAAAATAATTTCCAGGGTAATATATGTAAGCATTTTGGCCGTAAATCACAGTATTTATTCTAGTAGCTATAGAAATAAAATTGGAAACATGGACTCCAGTTGATCAGAAAACAGATGAATGAACCTAGCATAACCTGAGAATTCATACTGACTGGGTAAGTCTCCTGACTAGAAATCAGCATGGTTTTGTTTTTCTTTCTGGTGGGATATCGAGACTGGAGGACTGGCTTTTCTCTGAATGTTTTTTAATTATATAACATATATAATCACAAGCCAGAAGCAAATACAAATCTCTAGCTTCCCATTTACATCTCTGAAAATGCTTTTTATTTGTTCCTTCCCTGCTCTGTTGTGTAATGTCATTTAAATAATCAGACTCTAATGGCCACAACCATGTGAGCTACAGTACCAATCAATATCTTTATCTTTTAAATAGCACAGGTAAAGGGACTATGACATTTCCTAAACATTATGCCTCTTCTTTTAAATCATGCTTTCATTATAATCAAAGTACACTGTCCTGATACAATTCTTTTCTGTCATCTCTATATTACAAGTTTTCCACTCAATCATCACGTTAAATAGTTTTTGGAAGAGGTTATATAAAAGATAATGCAAGTATCAAAATTATTTTTTTTCTCAGTGTGGGTTTTAAAGCAATCAGTCTTGCAATAAGCAAGAGACTCTCTTGATAGGAACTGTTAGTATTTGTCAGGCATATTTCCCTAAAAAGAGTTGACTTGATATTAATAGCAATCTGTCGTTCTCCCTATCAATCAGGAGTTGCAATCAGCCACAAACACACCCTCTAGTTCTCCTTCAATCAGGGAAACAGTACAGAAACTCAACTGCAAGTATTTAATAAATGCATAAAGGGAAAAATCAATCAGAAACAGTTGGGGCCATACCATGATTTAAAGTAGATATTTAAACAAGAATTTTTCTTTGTGAGCAGTTTTATCATTTATGAAGTTTGTCCAGTGGTAGCACAAGCTGCCGGGCTGAGTCACCATCCCTGACGGTATTTAAAAGATGTGTGGATGTGGCACTGAGGGACATGATTTAGTGGTGGTCTTGGCAGTGCTGGGTTAATGGTTGAACTCTGTGATCTTAAAGGCTTCTTCCAAGCAAGATGATTCTATAATTTTCTGTAGGGCTTCACACAAGGGAATAAAAATCTAATCTAGCGCCATCATATGCTTGGACTGAGTGTTTTGGGAAGTTTTAGGTTCACATTTATTAAGAAAAAGAGAATCAGCATTGAAAGGGTTACCACTTAGCACCAATGAAAATGTATCTCTTTTTTCCAAGTGCTTTCTGGGAATGGAAAAGTAGGTTACCTGTCAGCACTTCCCAAACAAGCTCTGCAGCAAAGCACCAGAGCAGACTCCCCATTTCCCAGAAGTGAGGTATCATTAAAAAAACACCATGAATTTTAAACCAGGAAGCTTAGGGTTTTTTGAAGAGCTTAAGACATTAGCAAAACAGATTGTTTCTCCCAATGGCATGTTTAAACAAGCAAGGCACTTTCAAAGTGTTACTGTATAGAACAGAATTTCACTTATGCATGTGTTTGTAATGCCAAATACAAGCTTCTGAAATGCCTTGCAGATTATCCTTCATTATCACGGAGAGACATTGTTAGGTACTACCGAGGCTGCAGTCTCAGGACCATATGCTTTGATTCCCCTATGGGAAATTTCATCCAGGGACTGAAAATCCTATGAAATTTTTGTCATGTTCTTATAATCATAGAATTGTTTAGGTTGAAAAGGACCCTCAAGACCACAGAGTCCAACAGTTAATCCAGAAATGCCAAGTGCACATTAACAATATCCCCAAGTGTCACATCCACACGTCTTTTTAATGCCTCCAGGGATGGTGACTCAGCCTCTTCTCTGGACAGCCTGTTTCAAAGCTTGAAAACTCTTTAAGGTTATTAGAAATAAATTATTTGGGGCTTTAGAAATAACATTAAATAGTTTGGGGGTAAGGATTTTATTTTTACTTTTTCACCAGGAAGATTGTCTTAAACCAGTGTAATAAATTCACACTTGATGAATTTATTCACATCTTCAAGGATAAGGAGAAATCTTTGTTTAATTTGTCTGAAATTTAAGATGCAGTAACTATAATATTGACTTCAAGTCCTCAGACATTCTTGGGGATCTTTCTATTGGCTCTAATTTGGAAACTCCATATTAATACTGATTTCCTTGCAAAATTCTTGTAACAATCAGAAATATGTACATATTCCTTAAAAGAAAGAAAAGCATTTTAAAGTCGAAGCATTTTAAACCATAATATTTTTTGATTGAATTCTTGAAAAATGCAAGGCAGAAATGTTACTTTTAAGATACGGTTACCTGCAGCACAATTTTGTACTCCAATTGTTGCCTGCTGAATTCACTGTCCTTCAGAAAAAGCATCTAATAAAGGTCTAAAGCATCTAAGCTGAAGTATTATACCTCTGGTGCTATCAGAGGATGTTATTCTGGAACTAATTCATTTTGTGACATCAGAACAGGAAAGCAGTTTAGCATTCAGAGAAAAAAAATGTTCTTTGGTAACCTTGGAAGAAAAGTAGGAGTTCTAAACTCTGAAATTGTCAAAAATTGAGTTTGGGTAAACCATAGAACACTAGTTCTCCAGAAGAAATGTGGAAGATGAAGTACAAACTTTATGTATATGTGAATGTGTATTGTATGTGTATGTGTATGTGTAACTATGTATATGTATATGTATATGTATATGTTTATTTGTGTATCTAAATATAAAAAAATTGAAGCTAAATATTTATTCTACTGTGAATATGGCAATACAAAGTTTCTCTTGTTTAATTTTAGGTGTCTACTAAGTATAAATTCTTCCTATACTTGATACTTCTTAAAAGCTACCAGTGATCTTCCTATACATCTCTTTCAAATACTAGTTGAACAGATATTCTAGAAAAGATTTAGGGTTGAAGTTGTTTTCCTACTTTTGAGTAAAAAATAAAAATGCATGACAGAATTGTCATTAAAGAACTGAAATATACCTAAAAGGGAAAGAACTAAAAGCCGGGAAAAGAATTTTCATATGAACCATTAGACCCAAGTAAAGTAGATTACACTGACCTTTTAACATTAAGTACTAAATCTTAAAATATTAGATTAATAATTCTTTGATACCATGTTAACTAACTGACTTTCTAAATTATAATTCTATTTAGTAAGAAATGTAAGTGTCACACTTAAGGTGTCCATTCAAAATTATTTCAGTACATATTTTGGTCAGATCATCATAGAGATCCTTCTGCACTACCTATTAATCATAGTACCCTGTGAACTTCAGTCAGTCATGAAGCTGTTCTGGTAAGTTAGGAAGAGCTTATTATTTTGAAAACACTATATAAAATACACAATTATTTAAGAGATTATTTTACAGGAGTCATACAGGATGACTTATTCTATTTAACAGGTATACTGTTTAAGGAGGACATTAAACTATTCTGCACTGCTATTTGTCTTTCATGTTTACTTTTCATCTGCCAGGCAGCTAAGAAGAAAATATGTCTGTTTCTGCCCTTGCTTTCTTTGGCTCAGTGTATTACAAAAATCATATATATTATCAACCATATTTAAATATTCAAAATGGTTTTACTTAATTCTGAGACACAGCATCTGAAGTTCTGGATATAGTGGCACCACTGGGAGTGCATCCTATTCCTAAATTGGGAAAGTACCTGTAGTCTCCCTCAGTGTCACTGAAATGCTCCAACTTGTTGACAGAAAGAGCCAACAATGTCACTTTACAAGCTTGTAATACTCCACTGCAAGAAAGTTTTATTCTAAGAATGATATTCTTTTGTTCTGAGGCAGCTAATGCCAGCTGTGCAATCAAATGCTAGAGACAAGTCACTGACATATCAAGGTGATTGTACCATATCCAGCAACATCTGAACCCAGCGGAATATTTTTTATTCCTTTTAACTCTATGTTCCTTTGAAAATAATTTTGAAAATTGCACCTCAGCTCATTTATTAAAAAGTGGTATCATTTTTCTGTAAATGATTACTATAATAAATGTTGTGCACTTGGCGGACAGTGTTATCAAAAGACACAGAATGCAAAATAAAATATGGTGATTGAAGTAAGAACCAAAGCCTATGAAGTCCAGTAAAACGTGATCAACATTTAATTAAATTGGATTTCTGATTCTGGAAGTGAATGATAAATAACATTCATGTATTTTACAATGCTTTAAATCATGACACATTCCCATATTTATGTTGTTACCAAGCATGTCTAGACATAGATGCAATGAAGTTCTATGTTTTACCCTTTTAATTAGGGCTTTCTGCTCTGCTTTTGCTAACAGCTCTGGCAAGAGTAATTTGCTATAATCAAAATCAAACGTATGCATAAAAGTTTAATTAGAAATTTACCATCTTTGTGGGAATATAGTTTTTGCATTTACTAATACTGGAACTGAATTTAACTTATTGTTTGTGATTTCTTTTAGAGTGATCCAATTAGTAGAATGCCAGAAAATTTACCAAACAGAAAAGCCAAGAACTAATGACTCATTTTCCATGGAGTCAGTAAAGACAGAGTTAGCCTAAAATAGCCCATATTTTTAGCATGACAAGCATCTAGGTATCCATCAATACTAAAAAGGAAATTAAAAACAATGAAAAAGAAATATTACGTTTCTATCAAATTCATGCCTTTCATGACCAGAAAAACATATTTTTTTCTTCTATATGCAACATTTTCATACTGGAAGTTTACAACTGACCTCTGCTTTTTTTCCCTCTTCTTTTTTCTTTTTCCATGTGTAGATGATTTCTTTCTAATTTTTTTTTTTTTTTTCCTCCCCTCCCAAAACCACAGAGAAGTCTCAGAATGGTATAAACAAGTCTGTTTCACCCTCATGCTCCATCCTCATTCGCTCAGCCTGCTGATCCCAAGCTGAAATTTTGGACACACAAAAAGAATCTCACCTTTCAGATGCAGACTGTCAAACTAAATCAGGTGTCAAGCAACACTTCCGACAGACTGTAAACACAAGGAATATTTGAAGAAAAGGACTTTTGGAAAGGAAACAAACTTTGATTCTTTGTCTTTGAAGCCTGATTCTTTTCAGATGAAGTTATTACAGAGGATCATTCTAAAACAAATCATGTTTTGTAACACAGCTCAGTGAATTCAAACACCTTGGGTAGGAAGAAACCAGATTTTAAGGTTACAAAGGTTTTTTTTCCTGTGACAAGAAGGAAACTGGAGGTTAAAATGAGCTTGGGTTACCAAAACTGTGCAGAGCAGTTGTGTGTATGTTGTTGATCTTTGCTGCACAGTGGATGTGTACCCTTGTGAATGTTCCTACAACTGTGTTTACTTCAGTTTATAACAGGAAGAAGATCATGTCAGGACAATTCTTGTAAAAAGGAGGACTCTTCAATGGAATATTATTCTCCAAGGCCATCTCAGCCAGCTTGCCAGAACGTTTTTACAAGAAGAAACTTTAAAAGCAAATATATCAGCCATTTTCTACCAGATATTTGAAACCTTGAACAAAAAAGACCAAACACCCATATCTTGGCTAAAAATTTAAAAATTATCAGAAAATTCTCAATGGAAAAATGAGGACCCAGTTTAAGCTTGAGAAAACAGTGTACACAGAGATACTGTGGACAGAAAATGGTGGGGACAAAAATGAGAAAGTTGAGCTTTCCTATGAAACAAAGAGTAACTGACAGTAATGCAGTTATTTGGACCAGATTTATAAATGTTTCAATGGAAGTTCAGGTGTCTCCACCACATAGAAAAATGTGTATTTTTATGTCAACATGCTAACACCTCATCTAGAATCATGCACACACAATCTTTTCTTCTCAAGTCTTTTGTCATCAATAAAATATGAAATATGCTTATAAGCAGAAAAACTTGAAAAATTTACCTTTATTTCAACTTTCATATGTGTGTGTGTGTGTGTGTGTGTGTGTGTGTGTGTGTGTGTGTGTGTGCACGCATGAGCAGTACACAATCTTTATTCCTATTTCTTCGTCTTTTCCTATATGGGAAATGTTGCACTTTTAATGATAACAAGAATGTAGTAGTTGTGTTGCCTTTTAAGAGGCAGGTGTCCTCATTTATCTGTTTCAAGCTAAAAAAACCTTCATTTTTTACTCTAGGGCAGCCATCTATAAACATACCAGTATGTTTCTGCCAAAAAGCTCAGATATCCTAGCCAAGTTTCTTCTGACTGTGACACTCTATTCTAGCAGCTAAAATGTTGCCTCGGGTAAGCGAGGCAGTGCGACCTGGTCAGGTGGGAGGCCACGGCAAACTTACAAACTGGCCGGACAGACCACACGTGACACCAATATGGTGAACAGTGGAATGCAGTTTATTTCCCGTGTGCGTCCGCTTAAATAACCGCGGTGCGCCCACGTGGTTTTTTGACAGGTGATTGACAGGTGGGGTTGCAGGGTAATGTTAGGGAGAGAAAAAGGGGCCCTGCCTCCTCGTACAGCCCGAGATCTTCCGGCCGGTTTGGGCTAACTACATTTCCCCCCTCTCCATGAACAATTAAA
The DNA here is from genome assembly GCA_018697195.1 of Certhia americana. Classification (NCBI taxonomy): domain Eukaryota; kingdom Metazoa; phylum Chordata; class Aves; order Passeriformes; family Certhiidae; genus Certhia; species Certhia americana. The sequence goes on along the minus strand of CM031858.1, from coordinate 84,537,298 downwards.
CTTACAACTTAGACAAACTGTACAAACATAGTAATAACGAGAAACAGGAAAAACTTGTTAGTAGAACATGCGAACGAGTTAAGCTAACTGTTTGTGCTCTAAAAACATAATGTCAATTCTACTTAAACGAGCTTTAACAAATTGGGTTAGTTTATTAAGTAAACAAGGGCCAAACACAAGGACAAGCAATATGGTGATTACTGGTCCGACCGATTAGGGTGGAAACAATAGGGGTGATCCAGGGGTGTTGGTTAAAAAGGGAATCGAACCAGTTCTTCTGCTGAAGCTCGTAGCTGCGTCGCTCAAGTCTGTTTTTGAGCTCAGCCATGGATTGTCGGATGGGACCTGAGTGGTTAACGTAAGTGCAGCACTCTTCATTTAAGGCAGCACACAGTCCTCCTTGCTGCATCAGCAGGAGCTCCAGACCTCACCTGTTTTGAAGGACTATCTCAGATAGAGAAAACAGGGATTCTTCTAGCTTTAGAATGTTTTTGTGGATCTCAAGGAGGTCTTCATCTATTGTTCGCTGCAACTGCAGCAGGCTCTGTTTCTGTGTGGCCAGGGAGGTAATGCCTGTGGCTGCACCCGTTCCTCCAAGGGTCAGCAGTACTGCTAGGCTGACAGTGGTGACTATCTATCTCTCTTTTTGCTCGGCATTGCTCGGCTCCAAAATGCAGCATGACTTCGTCATCTGTGTGGTAAAGGATCCTGGGGATGACAGTGACTTGAACACAGAAGTTGTTAGATTCGTCAAAGTGGGTTATGGAGACGCAGGGGGTAAGCCCAGTGGTGTGACAAGCCCATATGTTTCCTGATGCAGGGATGGCCCACTTTTTGTGTTTGTCTAAGCAGGTAGAGGAGCCACACAGCTCTTTGTTTTGGGTTTTAACATTTTTGTTACCTATGCAAGCTCCGTAACCCGAGATTATTCCCAGAGTGATTCCTTTACTGGGGGCATCCTACTTACACTGTTTGGGGCTGGCTTCTTGGGAATACCTAAATGTTCTGTTGGAACTTATTCCCTCGTAAAAGGGTGGTTTAGCGTCATAGCACAACCAACAGGACCTGGTTAGGTTGGGGTGTGAGGTGTTTAGGGACGTAAAAGCAGCATATAGTATTCGACTGAACAGACCCTGAGAGGAGGCTTCGGGTCTGCGACTGGTTGACACTGGAAATATTCGCGCTGCAGCCTCCGGCAGGTCTGCGAGCACTGTTTGAACCTTTCCCCAGTCCGTCAGGGGCATAGACTTAGGAATCTTTTTCTTATGCGCATGCCGCATGGGCAGGTCTGCTTGTCTGAGGAAGGCTGCCGGTATGGCCTCTGTGTCTGAACCGGTGTCTGAATCATGACTAGGCTCCTCACTAGTGGAGCAGTGTCCCTTGTATTTAGGTTCTTTCCACCACCCCTCCAGAGCCGGCTTTGAGGCCTGCTCAGCCTCCTCCTCCTCCGAGGGAGAGGAAGTGGACTGGTCAGAGACTTCCTGTGAGCTGTGCTTTTTGATGCGGCTCTGCCCTCTGGGTTTCTGGTGGGCAGGTGTGCCACTCCTCCTGCTCCACCTCCCTTCCAGAGGCATCTTTGCCTTATTTGGGGAACTCGTTCTCTGATTGGGTTCCGATTCCCCCTCCCCTCCACAGGCAGCACCTCCCTCCCTGTGGTCTTGTCCATGCATGTCTGTGGCGGGAAATGTCGTGGGGCCCCGCCCTTCTTCTTCTGCCTCAGCGCCATTTTGTGGCGCATAGGGAGGTGGCTTTCAGTTAATTTGTCTTAAATCTGCACCCGCAGTATCTTCTTTCGGGCTCAAGGGGTCACCACGAATCTCCAACACTTTAGAATCGACCGCGGGATGGGGTTTGGGGACAGGGGATAGGGACCGCGATTGCGGGGGGTTGTCAGTTTCAAGCGCCTGATCTTTATCTGCGCAAGCATTTTCAAACGCAGTTTGGGTGGTGGCGCCGACTCCCAGTTTTGGAGTTAATCGCAGGCATTGCTGGGCTGCCACCCACGTTTCCTGCTCCTCTAAGGCTTTCTGTAGTGCCTGCATCACCTTGCCCCAGCTTTTAAGATGTTTGCTGGTGTTTGAAATAATAATGTCCTTTGCAAGGGCGTTTGTGCATCTGTCCCAGCATTCTGGATGCAGAATGTCGACGGGACGATCAATAGCTCCCAACATTAAAAGCTGCTTAACCGCAGCAGTAAAATCTTTCGCTTTACATTCAATTCCCCACTGTACATATATTTCAGAAATTACCTTGCCTAGCTGTTCCATGCTGGCGGTACTGAGGGCGTGCCCTCCACCGGAGTCAGCCCGCTGCTCCGGTCGCCTCCCCTTCCCAGCGTGTAACCCATCTCCCGGAGCGCACACGCACCTGTGTGTCAGGGGGCGCTCTCGGGTTCCGGCACCACTATGTTGCCTCGGGTAAGCGAGGCAGCGTGACCTGGCCACGGCGAACTTACAAACTGGCCAGACAGACCACACGTGACACCAATATGGTGAACAGTGGAATGTGGTTTATTTCCCGTGTGCGTCCAGTTAAATAACGGCGGTGCGCCCACGTGGTTTTTTGACAGGTGATTGACAGGTGGGGTTGCAGGGTAATGTTAGGGAGAGAAAAAGGGGCCCTGCCTCCTCGTACAGCCCGAGATCTTCCGGCCGGTTTGGGCTAACTACACTAAAACCACACACTTTGTAATAGGCAGAGCTTGGTGGAGATAACTTTAAGCTCTCTACCAATTAGTTAGGGGCAGGCTTTTAAATGCAGAAAATCATTCATTTTCCTAACAGAGAGTCAGGTGATTGTTACATATGATTTTACTTCATCCAAATATTTATGTTGCTTAATGACTTTTTTAAACCATACATGGAACTGATATGAAAAAGGTTCATAGAAAATTCTACTTTCTGGGTCTTCTAGTCTGAGAATTGGGAAGTTTTTAAGGCAAGAAAACAAAGACACTCAGTGAAAAAATATTACAGGAGGAAGCCTACCCATAATTGATGCTCAGGTAAGTAAAACCTTGACTACATCTGCCCAGGCCTTATGTGTTTGATGATTCTGGTACATCCTTAATAAAACAAGCGACATTAAGACAATTGCTACAGGAACACTTTCTCAAAAACTCTCTAGTGTATCTACCCCTGTTTAACTGTTCATGACAAAGAAACAAAGGTGAACAATGAAGATTGAAGAAATTTAGTTGCTCATACCATGTTTGATGATAATAACAGCTGCTGGTAAAATCCATGAAAATTTGCTTGGGTTGATCAACAAGGCCATGGTCTCTTTATGCCAGCCACCTAGACTCTATAGCAGTTAGTGAAAGAAGAAACAATCCCTTGTGAAGGCTGATGTCAACAGTGAGCCAAGTCCACTCTGCATAAGGGGCGGGCTGCCAGCTAGGAGTCAGACCCATCAACTACCTGCAGCAAGTGTCCTCTTCCCCCAGGTCCATGGTGTTGGTTACTGCTACCACTGTCCAGAAGTCATTTGACAGCTTATGCTGGTTTTATGTCTGTGAGCGTAGAACAGATGTTATTAAACTCATGGTAGACCCATTTTAGGTTACTGAGCTGTGCAGTTCTGTTCTTTTGGCTGTCTTTGCCCTAAATTCTCCCATGGCTGAATCAGATCTCCATGTCTCTCTCTTCCTTTCTTTATACTTTTGGAAAATTTACAACTTGATTGAGCAGCATAAAGTATCAATAATCATAATATTGACAGTTATAAAACATTTAATGTCTGTGCTCTATTAAGATATTGTCCCAGAACTCTGTGTTCAAAACTCACAGTTTTCTCTCATCCTTAGGCCACATTATAATATTTATAACATGATATATTTCACACTAGATAATTTTGCAAAGAGAGGATATGCATTGTATAATTTTAAGATGAAATGGATTTAAAAACGTGTAAAACACAGAGGGAAAAATCAGTTTTAACAATACATACACGTTTCTTAATATTTTGTTATTGAAAATTTATCAGGGTCAATTATTCTTCTCTTGCCTCTGACAAGGCTACATAAAAGGTAAAATGAAAGAGTAAAAGGTGAAGACAAAGTTCTCTATAAAGCTATTTGACTTTTGTAAACATTACAGCTTGTATGTGTGCAGAAATACTGCATGGCACATGCTTTATTTGCTCATTTGTTTGGTTTTCTGTTTAACATAAACCCAAACCAAAGCCCCCCCCCCAAAAAAAAAGAAAAAAACCCCAAACCCAACCAAAATCCCTCACAAACCTAATGCACCAAAACAAACAAAACCCAAACAAACAAAAAAAATTTTGCTATATTCAATATGGCAAAGCCCCTAAGATGATAAAGATTTTGTTTAATGCTTGCCACTGAATATGTAACAGTGACTTCGGAAATTTCTAAAGAATTTCTTCTTTTTCAGTATCACTTTCGTAGCAGAAAAACAGAGGTAGGATAAATTTGAGAAAAACAGGTAGCATAATCAAATCATTACTTTCTGCTTCTGGAAACCACACTGACTTTATTCATCTCTATCTGGTCTACAGTTTGTAGTCCTTCATGATCCATTTCAGCAATTTATGATGTGCAAAGTTTTTAACCTAAAATGCATAAATATAAATTAATAGGTCAGAGTTGATGAAGTTTAAATATTCCCAAATACAGAAAAGTATGTATGTTATGCATGATTTTCATTAATATGTTGAATTAGGAGGCCAATTATATCCCTAATATATTTTGAAAAATTATGTCATCATTTTAGATATTGTGGTTTCAAGTATGCCTCAACAATGTCTTAGATTATGTTCAGGATTGCAATGCAAGTGAGTAAAGAATTTAATCCAATTCCCTAATTTCTGAATCCCAAGCAAGTTCCTGAAGTACTGCAAAATTAAACTTTTTCTATCTATGCAAAAAAAAAATTAAACTTCTTGTGTCTATCTGAAAATTAGAGTAAGAACAAAACAGCTTTTTCTGATATTTTAAAGTTCACCTTTTTTATCCTAGACAATTGAAAAATGCAGCAATTCAAACCATAATAGGTCCATTGTGCCATGAATATCACATTTATATTATATTTTACAGAAAGTACCATTTTGTTGTTTCATAATTCTGTTACTCTAAAAAAACCCCTAAAATATCTTAAACATTGCTTCCTATATACTCAATAGAGAATTGAAGTTCATACTGAAAATATGCACTCAGATTTTCATGCGGATGTTTCAACTCCCTTTCCTCCTGGCACAACATGCTGTGCATGCACAATATTGAAATTTAACAGTAATATGCCAAAGCATTTCATTCCCTGGTAATTCCCTTGCAACAGAGAGATTTGTCTACTTACATCTTTGGCATAAATCTCCAGCATTAAGAGTTGTTATAACAAAAGAAAGAGCAAGAAAAGAGCCAGTTTGAGCCTCTAAACATCATACATTTCCAATGTACAGTGCGCTTATTTCTCATGTTCAGTTAGAACTGACGTGGTGTGTGGGACCTGAAGGATGTGTTTGAAAATGACTTTCAGAGAAAGTTGAATATGTAATCAAAGTTATTTATGAACTTGCTGCACCAGAACTCTCTTGTAGTAGCATGAACTGTATTCTCAGTCAAAAATGTCACTGATACAGTTTTCCACAAGAAGCCTCTCTAATGTAAATGCCTTTGTCAGCATGGGGGATAGGAAAAACGGAACATGACAAACTGGAGTTTTCAGATATCACAGCTCTCAAGAAAAACATGAAAGGCAGAAGAGTCTTTACAGACACAGTCAACAAAAGGACACTAAGAGTAAGGTATTCAAATTTTGTGAAGATACTGCATATCTAACTATTTCAGTAGAATAATTCTAAAATAAAGAGTGGATGGAAAGCATAAATATAGAAAAAACAAATATATCTAACAGTATTCTTAAGTATTCATGTTAAAACCTACAGAAACCTATAAGTAAGAATTCATTGACAATTTACATCAGATGTGACAAAGGTTGTTGCATTAAACTGATATTTTCTCATCACCCATGGATTTGCTTTAATTGCTATGCAGTTCAGTTGAGAGGGGCATCCCACTTGTTCCTTCTGAAAACCACATTCAAAGTCAGCGCCATTGTTTTTTACTTCAAATAGCTTTTAATTTTCTTTAGTTCAGAAGAGGAAGAAAATTTTCCAAAATTGATCCTAATAATATTTATATGCAAGAAATTCAGAGGCAACTTGTTTTCTGATTTTCACTAGAAAAATTAGCACAAGCTCTGTGCTATATGCATTAAATATAATGACAACATTAACCACTACTTGCTTATATTTATGGAGTAAATTTTTCAGAAATCTAATTAATCACAAACACAGGATTAAACATTGCCTTCTATTAACTTCCACTCTTGCCTTTAATCTCTGCAAGGAAAACCCATTCTATTATTGTAATGATAACTCTGATTGTTGTATTGGAACAGCTCAAATAATTGTTCAGAGGGAAGAAATTATGGAGACTCTCTCTCCCAATTTTTTTTTTATTAACTTGGCTTGATTTGCAAAAGTTTGTGGCTTCCTGGTTCTGACTCTCAGTTTACAAAGATTATACAGCAGTAGAGTAACCCAAGAAAGAAGGAAAGTTGATATATTTGCTTTTAGAGTGGCCTCTGGGAAGCCATTTAATCATCTTCAGTAAAAGTAGGAAAGTACTGAGCTCCACTTTAAATATCTCAGAGATTATCCTAGCATTCAGCAAGAATGCTAGTATTGGCTAAAGAATAAAAAATAAGTTTTTGTGCTGTATTATGACAACTGGGAGTTAAATTTTTTCCTTTTTTTTGAGTTGGAATATAGTGCATAGGCAGACAGTGTTGCATGAGATTGTCAGCTAAAAAAACTGAAGTCATTAAAAAGAGTAGACAATGTGGGAAACAACTGTATCAGTAGGCAAGTGCAATGTAGTTGGCTCTTTTCTGTTTATGACTTTGCAGGCACAATATAAATGCTTAGATAAAACCTTTTTTTCCATTCTGTGCTCATGTGTAAAATTCAAATTGTGATTCCTAAAGTTAGTGTAACATCCTTATGCGCAGTGAAGAAAAACCAGTAAATGGAAAGTCTTGTGTTTATGTTTAGGTATTTCTTCATATTAAACTGACCTTCTCACCATGTGAATGTCACTGCTACATTTCTTTTCTAATAATCTCTTGCCAGGAGGTATACCTATCTACCCTTGCTGTCCTTGATATCCTATCCAAATAAATTAAGAAAAAAATCTAGGGTTTTTTGGTTTTTGGGGTTTTTTTTCACAGTGCTTCTTCCTTTTTCTTCTCCCCTCTTTGCTATTATTGTATTGATTTACTGGGAACTTAATGGAATTTCTATATCTATCTTTTCTTTACTTAACACACTATTAGCTCCTTCATCAAGTTTTTCATTTTCTTCTGGTCCTTAGGTAGTACATCTCAGAGAGCTCACATTTTTACTTTCATTGAATACCTGCTTGAATGCAACCATAGCATTTACAACAAAGATTTTCGAGAATCTGTATGGCCAGAAGTGTATGATTAAGTAACATTTTAATCATGAGATCTCAATATTGTCTGCAAAAATCCAATAAGATAACTAATACAACTCACCTACCCTTATCAATAACACTTTCCTAAAGGCCCTTTTCTGCATGACAGTCTGCAGAATGCCTCACAGTGAGTTCCTGTTATTATCTGGTTATTACATTTATTGAGAGATGCTGCTGCCCAAATTAAGGTGCAAATGAGACCATATGTTGAAGTCAATAGTATGGATCTTATTTTACACTAAATGTGAGATAGGGAGATAGAAAGAAATAGGAAAAAGGGAGGGGGGAGAGAAAGAGTGACAGATAAAGATTAAGAAGTAAGATAATCAACACCCCTGTGGATCCAATGGCAGTCTATTGATCCTCTTCTTCTGGTCTTCTCAGTGGGGATGGGAGGGGTGGGGGATTCCTGAAAAATGTATGGATGAATATACAACGGATTAATATATGTTCATGTATACATGGGAATGTCCAAACATCTGCCCTATGGGGGAAGTTTACACTGTCTTTGCAACACATTCTGGATCTGTTGAAACACTTTTTTTAACCTTTGGATCGTGTGCAGCCCTCTGGTGGAAGACCTCAGGCATGAGCCTGTGGGGCACTTCAGGTGTCTTTGATAGTTTATGGCAACATGACAGCTGTCCATCACAAGAATGTCCCTAGTAAATGTGACCTTCATGGTGAGGGTGGAACAGGGGAGGGACTTCTAAAACTGAGCCAGTTTGTGTAGGAGAGGACTCTCCAGAGGGTCTGCTTCTTGTCTGGATTGTAGCCTCTGGTGATGGAGGTTCACCACTCTGAGCCACAGGTTTCACCATCCCACACACAAAACCTCTCCTCCTCCCCCTTGCTTGTGAGGAGAAAGTGTGTAAACCCACTCTCACCAAACAAATTTGTAGGCCTCCCCCTCAAACACAGCCAGAGATAATTTTCAGCACAGCTGCTGAGTTTGGCTTCCCTTGTGAATAGATTCCTCTCCCCAAACCTTCTTTACTTCTTCCTAGACCTGAGATGATTGGACAGTAGTGCCACCCTTATCTTATTTCAAATTGGTGTCAGGTTTGACTTACTGTCCAAACTTCCATCAGGAGTGTATTCAAGAGGGTGGGCTTTGGTGGTCTCAGATGAGCAATCACTTTTTTGTAGTTTTCTGCAATGGGCAAAGTCCTTCAGTGATTTTGACCATGTTTGGAGCCATTAACCTTTTCAGTGTCTCACAGTTCCCTCACCTGCTAAAGAGTACTCCTTTGCAAACAATATTGTCAGGACTCCAAAAATAGAGATCAGGCCTGTGGAAGTTGCAAACTTTACCCTGCTCTCTCAGGATTACGGATGGGAGACAATGTCTCCAGGACAGGAGACAGATCATCTATCACTTTATGGCAGTTGCCCTGGCCAGTGTACCTGGTGAACTTTATGACCCAGTCAATGGCTTCCAATCCTCTCAATTTATTTAGAGACTGAAACTGTGCCTTTCTTGCTCTTTCTTGCTCTAAAAATACTTTACCATCAGGGATTTTTATCATGATTACTCTATCTTGGCTTATACTATTCATCAGGAATTCATACAATCTGTGAATCAAGAGGTCACAAGAAATTATTGTATTATAAGATACAGGCTATTCCACCCAAAGTCAGCTCTGCATACATGCTACCTATGATCTTATATATATCAAGGAGAAAGAGTGTTATGATTTTGTGTCTCTTACCAGCTTTGATTCTTTGAAGTGTTACCACACCAAAGGGGGGGGTGGGGGTGGAAAGCACTTTTAAGAATTGCTCTCTGCTAGAAACTCTGTAAGATAGGCCAATTAAAGAAGGACATTTCAGTAGCTTCTCTATGAGAAGCTCTTAGCTTCTCTAAGAGATGCAAATCTGGAAAAATTATATGCATTGATTGCACAGCTATGCTATACCAAATTCAAATTCATAGATGTGAAGAGAAGGCATATTACTCCAGAAATGCTCAGAATGAACCCACATTGGATGTCAGGTTATGAGGCCATATAGTGGTACAAAACACAGCAAACTTAAGTAACTCTCGCCTGAAAAACCCTAAACTCTAATAGCAGATTCAAAATCCTATGCAAATACATTAATATTACCTTTAATATCATCATTAACTGAATATCAATTGACATAAATGAACAAAAGAATTTTAAATAGTAAGAATTATTAAAGGGTTTTATGCCTCATTATTTTTTGGCATCGTTAAACTTTTTTACTCTTTATATTGCAACACAGGTATGAAAAGTGTGTTTCTGTAAAAAGCTGAATTCAAATATACTCTTTCTGAAAAATATCTTCTTTTGAATTTGCCCCAAATAAAAATTACTTGTTCTAAATTTCAAATATCTTGATTCAGCTTTTGTACTGTGGACCACACAGAATACCAGACAATTTTCCCCATTTTCTTTCTCCTCAAAGTTGGTGCATCTTTACCAAAATGCAGCAGCCCACAATATTACAGGGAATGTGATGTGATCACTGAGAACTTTACCAGAAATGCAGTATGAATCATAGTCCCTGAGAAAGATTAAGACAGTTTTCAAAATGAGAAATGTATGTCTCTACAGACAGAAGTTGAATTTTGTATGGAAATTTGTAACATTTTTATTGCTAACATTATGATTCACTATTTGCCATTTGCTCTTTGAGGTCCCCCGTATTCTTTCTGCTTTTTACCAGTGTCGAAAAGTTATAGGCATAAGAATATGGGCTGTAATAAATACCAAATATTTAATTTAAGATATCAAGCACACATTAATAGAAGCATCTTCATTTGTACATTAAAGCAATCAATAACGTGCTGATGGTTGGGTAGGATAATTCCTAATAGTAATAACAGAATAATTAGCAGCATGTAGATTGAGGAACCATTGTTTTTCAGCATCATTTCCTTCTCTGTTCTTGTTCATCACAGAGCACCACTTCCCTCACAGTAAGCCACTCCTCATGAGTTTGCCCATGGGCAACAAGTGCTGATCTGAGCACAGGTTCCTACTGAGTTACAGGCATCTGAGTAACTTTAAATCACATCTAAGTAAGGATTATATGGTGCTGAACAAAATATTTTTCTGTGCTTCAGGAAGGAAGCCCCCACAGAGAGGGACAAGCAGACACATCCCCACCTCAAGCCCCATGTCATCTGCCAGCACCAGCCACATTTTGGCAGCCCCCACACACAGAGGGAACCTTTCCTGGGCTGCTTCTCAGGGGTGCCCTAGTCCTTCTACAGAGAGACAACCAGAACACACTCACTCAGTGACAGAAATGAGTCATTTACAGTCAGTAACTGGCATTAACCAGCTCCAGATGAAGCACGTGGAGCTTGGGCATCAGCCAGGCACCTGTTGGCCAAATGGCAAGGGCTGAAGTTCCCCTTCTGCCATTCACACCTGCCTGCATCCCATTTTTTCCCTCTCTACTGCCCAAGTGACTGCAAACCAGTCCCTCAAACATTACCCCCACCCCTGCAAGGTGGCTGTCTTGGTGGTCTGGCTCAGCTCTTGAGCTGCTGCCAACTGATTTCCTCCCAGCTGTGCCATGCCCATGCAGGGATGCCATGGCCTCAGCAAGTCACAGACAGCTGAGGGCACACACAGTGTGACATGGGCAGGGCCGCATGTGCCAAAATCCATAACAGTCCAACCACATCCTCTTCCACCCCAAATTATTTGATCCTCAAAAGGTGATAGCAACATGTTTTCCCTTCCTCCCTGAACAAAGGCACACTCCCTTTATATACAGACAGAGTTGAAGGAGTTCTTTTTCCCCCACCTGCATAATGTAGACTAATCCATTAAATTTCAGGCTACTAGGTTTCCAAGTAGTACCATATTAATGCACTAGATTTGTGTAGTGCCTATAATAAAATCCTTACAGTCTTCAGCTGAGTACATTCAGGGTAAACAGAATTTCTGTACAACAGATGTAGAGAATTAATTTCCATTTAAAAGCAAACAGTTAAGATCCCTTTCAACTGATCTGAGACTGTATGCATATGCACTCATGAGAAAACATTTGAATAGATACTCAGTTTCAAAGGCACATCAATGAAAGGTGAACATTCACAGATGAGTCTTCATGAGTAGTCCAAGAGAGGCCAATTCTCCAGTCCCCCAAAAGAAGCATTTCACTGAATGTAATTGTCTAGACACATTACTAGAACCTACAGTTCTAGTAATGAAAATTTCACTAACATGGTACCTCAAAAAATGAGAGTTCTGAGCACCCTGAGACTGCAATAGAAACAAGGCATGAGAAAGTGTGCCCTCAAACGGTGCATGTGTCTGACTGAGACTGCCAATGTGCTTTTACTTAACGTATAAGCATGGTCAAAGAAGGAGTTTGCAATTTTCCATGATTTTGTTTGCCAGGAAGCTCTCATTTAGCCTTAAGACTCTGATTTTAGCTTTGCCAAAATGTCAGTATTTGAAAATGTCAGCAACATACAAATAAATACGTTGATAAATTCACCATGAGCACCCTTTTTTCTTGGCTTTTTACACAATAGTGTTTTGAGCAGATTTGAGAGATGCACAGAGCAAAGGAAGAGTCTGTATGTTTTACAGCACTTAATACTTTTTTACTGATTTTATGCTCAGTAATGTTATGAAGTTGCTAGATATTGATCACCAAAGACAGCGCGCAGCACTTTGATTAAAAAAAGTCTAAAGGGAAATTCAGTATTTACTGTCAACAAGACCAGAATATAAATGAGTAATATTTTTATTTCTGATATTTAGTGAATCTGAGTTCTTATTTTATTGTCCTGAACTGCTTTAATTCAGTCCCTTGCAAATATTTTCTATGAAAATTTAAATTTAAAACTGTAAGCTTTTTGATAGTTTATCTAGGATTAGTGCTAGATTTTAAGTTTTTGTTTTAAAGTTCTACAGTTAAAAAATAAACTTTTGTCTTCCCATCTCTCCCAACCAGGCTTGAGATATTTTTCCTGCATCATCTTCTCTGAAATCACAGACTGATGAACAATCATTATAGAAGAAAACCTGCTGAGAGACACACTCAGCATTGAAATTTTCAGTCTGAACACTTGAGGTTTGGCAGTGTCACAAGCATTTTGAAATCAGAGAAGAAATTAAGCATTTTCTTGGTACAGAAAAATGATCCCTTTAAAATAAAGTCAGTCATATTTTTAGCTCTGGTCACTTTTCTACTGTGATAGCCAGGCAAATAAACTTTTCTTCTTGTGATATTTCAGAAAAAAGGAGGAACTAGTTGTATTAATATCAAATATAAGGAAATTCGCTGCAAAAATACCTGGTACTTCATGTTAAAAATGCATAGCTGTATCACCAAAAATGAAGAGGTATTTTGCAGTTTTCATGTATAATGTGTCTTGTAGACAGTGGTCCTGTTCAAATCAAACTGTGTACCAGTGGAGAAGGGAAGCAATTCAAGGTCCATGCAGTCTGTTCCTACTCATCTCTTTCCTGTCACCTTTGAACTCACTAATATCAGACACATTTAAAGGTATGGCAGTAAACTAAGAGATTATTATTCACCATGGGGATTTTCAGCTGGATAAAGGACATGCAAATTAGGAGAACCTAATTTGCATGTCCTTTATACAATGAACCTTTATACAATAATTTTGACAGCTGTAAACCAGTTAATTAGGAAGTATATAGGCACCAGTCAATAAGTTACCTTATATGCAGGGATGCCAAGGTGTGTCTTCTCTCTTGCACAATAAAAGTAAATTTATCCTTTGGGTAAGTTTTGATCCAGGGAGACAGGATGCCAAGCTCCATTTGTTTTGCTCCTCACAAAACAACCTAACCATACAACACATCATACAGAAAGATGAACAACACAGCAGCCACATTAATTGTATTTACACCTCTTTCTCATTCACATCAACATTGTGACACACAACTTCGTCTCTGACTCAGTCTGACTCAATCTCTTCTTCCCTCCCTTACACACTTTATTACTTATTAACCGTGTAAGAGTCCTAAAAACTTGATGTAACTTGATTACTCCCTACAATCCTCAGAGACAGCTTTCCAGAGCTATCCTGTATTTGAAATAAATATGTTTGTATGGTACTTCAAGAAATGAGAAAACTCTGTCAACAGAATTGCATAAATAATACTGAATTCTCTTGTCATTCTATCTTGCAGAATATGAATATCTTGCAGAATATGTAGGTAACAGCTTTTTAGGGGAGGACATTACTACAGGATTTATGGAGGGAACAGAAGTGTGCAGAAAGGAAGCAGCAGGATGGGAGATTCAAGATAGTACAAAATCGTTTAATGTTGTATTCTGCAGAGTCCAGAGCAACTTCAGTGACTGAAGAATTCAAATAGACAGAAGGGCCTCTGGGCAGCTGTCAAAAGAAGTTCACAAAACAGTACAGGATCATAGCCTATATGGTTTGTTAAGTCAGCACATGATCAGTCTGCAACATTCTTGCATGTCCAAGCAGCCCTTACCAGCCTGCATTTCCCAGATGCATTTGTGCACTTCTTGGCTGAGATGTACATTCCGTAGCCTTAGGCAGCAGCACTCTCTGATCATAAGGTTGCTTCATTATTAGTTCTTTGGTTATTGTCTTAAAAACATTAGATTGTCATTCAGCTGAGGCCTTCAGGGTTATTTGCTGTGTCCAGTAAAGAAAAACACATTTAGAATACTGACACCCTTTTTTATTGTCCTCAGTGGAAAACATACCTCTGCAAATGCACATATTGAATAAGTACCTGAGAGGATAATAAAGAAGCTTTTTTCTTTCTAAACTGAACAATCAATGTTCTTTTGAGAGATGTCCAAAACTCACTGCACAGGAAAACAAAGGATCTGGAAAAGAAAATTTTTTCTGGATAATGTGCAAGAGCAATATCGTAGTACCCTTATCAGTTCAAGCCTATGATTTCCAGATGCATGAATATAAGGGTTACTGGCTACAGAAGTTTAACTACACATATTGACGGAGTTATGTAAGTCATAAATTAGCTTGCTGCTTGAAAAGAGGAATCCACTAAAGATAAGCAGAAGCCTCATCTACAACTTTTCCTCAGAATATTGGATCACATGTTGTTTAAGGTCTTAGATCATGCAGAGCACGATGTATAGTTTTTTCATTAATCAGGATTAAGGCAAAAAATAACTTATGCCATTACAGCTGTAATTCCTAAATGATAACAAAGCAAGATATCACATAAACTTATTATAATTTACTTATACTATAATCTGTATAAAAACATCCTCATAATTTATTTTTTTTTAAACTGAGCATTGATTTAATAGCATCTTTAGAGGAATAATGAACACCCCTTTTTCCTTTCCTCTCTGACCACACTGCACTAATACCTCAGGGTATTATATATATATATTTATATATAAAAGAAATAAGGAATACATTACTATTGTTACTTCTTCCAGTTAATATTTTCTTTATCCTGGGCATTCCTTTGGCTGCCTTCAGCCACATGCCAAATTGAAGCCAAGTATATTCACTTAAGCTCACAAGGAAGAAAGATTTGAGACAGTCATAAACTGCAAGTGTTCTTGTTTTAGCTGGGATAGAATCAGTTTTCTTCCTCACAGGTAGTAGTGTGTGGTGTTTTTCATTTAGTATGAGAACAACATTGATAACACACCAATGTTTCTGTGGTTGATGACATTGTATAGCCACTGATAACGCATTGCTCACATCCTCACCTCACTTTAAAACTTCAGCACTAAAAATCACCCAACCAAACAACGACCCACCACCCAGCCTCCATGCACTGCAAAAGCATAGGTTTCAAGTATTGACATCTTCCCTTGTTTAAAGAGCTGATACAACACAGATCAGAAAATATGATCCTCATCTGTGTGACAAATTTTCAAATCTGAATGGGTCTGAGTGTGTGGTATTTCCCTTGCTAAGTGGGAGGTCTGGGAATTTTCATTAACTCCTTCCTTTTTTTTTTTCCCCAATTTCACCTAGAAGCAGTGTAGAAGTGTAACACGTTTATATCTAACAAGTTAATACAATACAGCAGGACCTAAATGTATCAATTCCACAACATACTAAGATAAACAACCTGAAGTATGTGCAATTATTCTGTAACACTAAATTACTTTTATAAAGACTATTAAAACTAGCTTATAACATTTTTTTCTTTTTTACTTTATTGCTCACTTTATGGATAGCAAGTAAAAAGCACTTTTCTAGTATATTGCAACAGAAGAGAAGCTTTTTAATGAACTAGTAAATGCCCCTTTTTTGAATGTGTATGTTCATTTTATTGTACTTTACCTATATAATATCAAGTAAAAGAGGACAAACATTAAAAGGAGCAACACAGATTTTATTGAAAAAGCAGATTGTAGAGATTCATAGTTTGGGTTGAAAAACACCAAACCTTACACTTGACTAAAACAAAAAGATCCTGAAAAAAAATCAAGCATGTTTTTCTATGAATTGGTGAAAGTAATCTCATGTTTCTCTCTTGTGCAATTTTTTGTATGCGAGAAAAAAAAAAAAATACTTGAAATAGGACTTGGACAATCAAACAAATTCTAAATCCTCAGAAATTCAAAATCTTCCTAAAAGAAACAAGCAATATTAGAGACTTTTCAAAAGCTTACCTAATAACATTGAGGAAAAATTTAGTTTCTATTCAGTTTTAAGGATATTTTGAAATTTTTTTTAACATCAGTTCAATGCAAACAGTCTTAGAAATCAATCAGCAAAATTAATATTTATTTTCATTTCATTTAGATGAAAGAGTATACATGTACAAAAGATTTGGAAGCAAAATGTCATGAGATGCCTTTGGACAGATCTTTATTCAAACTGGAGATCTACATTGTTTCCTTTCCACTTGTAACCTTGCCTGTCTCTGCTTGCACAGAAGAAATGCATTTCTTTCAAGTCTTTAAGACAAATATTTGAACAGTGGTGTTTTCAGAAGACTGAAGACAAGGATGTTATAGGACTGACTATGGAAACTGGCAAGGGTTGATAGGGCACAAAATAGAGTACAGAGCTGCACGTAAAATATGGTGAAAAATAATCATAGGGATAATGACCGTTTTCCTAAATATCCAGGTACTCTGGCAAAGTTACTGTTATTGAGAGAAATTTTTCTTGAAATAGCTATATCTCTTCAGTTTGAATAAGCTTTTACATACCATTTGGCAATATTGATATTCTAACATCTTCCTCACATATTTTTTGCAATTGACAAAATAGGAATTTGCAAATTACAGGAGAGACAGAAAACATAAATTATGCCCTAAATATGCTGTTGCATTCTACTTGCTATCAGTTTCTGTGCCCTACATTTTCCTGCTGTCTAGCTGATGTGTGCAGCCCTATTCCAAACCACAAATAGTTTTAAAAATCAACTTCTAGTATATTGCTAATTTCCCTACATAATCCCATACGGCGGGAAGCAAAGAGTTACAAGTATTAGAAGATGGTGAACCACACAGATAGATACAAAATCAGACTTTAAGACAGTGTTTTCCTTTTTGCACATTGTCACTTTGGAAATACTTTATTTTTCCTTTCTCAAACAGATGGCAAAATTGAAGACAATGTTCATGAATTAAACTCACATGAGTAAGAGCTGATACAGCTGCACTAAATCACCAAATGCCTTTGTTTTGATCACATTTTGTGTGCTACTGATGACTATTTCCAGGCACGCAGATTCACTGGAAAAATAGTTATGATTTTAAGACTATACTGTACTAGTAGGTTAGCACTGCCAACTAAACCTTCCTAAGCTATATTTCTTAGTAACAGGGCAACCCAGGAGTGCTCTACAGTGTTTATGGGTTCTCTCCTAGTGTGTTGACCTGCTCTCAGGCTGCTGAGCATCTTTGTAGTCTGCTGGAACAATAAAAAAGGAAAAGATTGTGCCCTTCTGCACAATAACTTATTTGGAAACATAATTTCACAATTTTTTTTCCTGCTTAAAATACAGAAATAATGTTGGCAGATTTGTCTCTGTATAGTGTAAAACCTTAAAAAAACCCAACTAAAATATCCAACACCATACCTTATGGCTAATATATCAATCAGGTTTCAAGCAGAACAGATCTTAAAAACAAAATCTATAAACAAACCAAACAAACAAACAAACAACAAAAAAAACCCAAAGCAAACAAACAAAAAAACAACCACAATGACAACAACAGGCTAACCAAAACCTAATCCAAAGAAACAAAAATCATGCCAATAGAAAATTAAAATGTACAGATATGCATGCAGGAACAACTAGGGAAGTACAAATACAAGTTATGAGACATCTACTTAGGATAATATGTCATTTTATTACAAGTTGGGTGCAAATCTGTGTTTGAACAAAAAAGCCATAGAGATACCACCACATGAGAATCTTCCTCCCACATTTATAATAGTATGTGCAGTCAGTTCAAATTCACGTTACGTACATGACTACATAGTATTTAGAAGAGTGGAGCAAAGCAACAGTAAATTGTATATTCTGCCCCCAACCATATCAGTCTGTTACCTACAGTGAATTCTTGCAGACTAATACCCCAGTTTGCAGTAAACACATCAAATGAAGAGCTACTGACTCCTTCCTATGTCATTTATTCTCTTAACATAGAAGCAACTTATGATATGTCCTTATACTTTGCCTTATCCTCCCCAGTTGAGTGCTTCCACAATTGGGTCACCAAGAATTAAAAATAAATAAATAAATAAATGCCATTCTTCTCTAAAGGAAAAGGTTCATCAGTTTTTAATCAACTCTGTTCAAAACAATCAAGAGCAAAATGTACCTCAGCTCTGAAAAATGTTGATGTTTTCCTGTAGGAATTTATTGATTTGCCATTCTGAAGTGACTTGCCAAACAAAGAACATTTATTTATTTGAGCTTGATTGCTAAGGAAATGATGCCAATGTAATTAAACTAAACTACTGCTGCCTCTATGTACTTATGAAAATCCTTGAATAACTTTTGGGACAGTTTATGTCTGCAAACAGGCTTGACAAACGCAATAAGGAGACCCACTAAAGATCTTGAAACCTTATGGGAAAAAGCCACTCCTAAAGTGAGAAATATACAGTTCCTGACTGGAGAAAGTCTATATTTTCCGCTCCTGCTTGCTTAAACTGCAAAGCCGAAGGAATTCTTATGCAGCTTTACCTCACTTACTCTCATGTCCCAGGGTCTGACTTACTTATTAAGTTTTTAAACTGGGGGAAAATAGAGATTATGTTTTAGTCTTTTTATTTAATTTTAGCATGTAAAATTAATATCCTCTCTAATTAAGAAGCATTCAAAAGATCATTTTACTTTTAATGTTGGTGTATGGATCTGTTTAGAAACAGAAGAATGTGGAATACCAGACTCTTTATATAAGCGGGGAGAAAATCCAGGCCATGTTGTGATCTTAATTTTGAACTGTAGAAAAGCTGACAAGTAGAAACAATTTTAAAGCATCACTAGACAGTCACAGCTGTGGGGACCCTGTTATTGCATTCATATCAGTTCATTTAACTTAAGCTGGCTAAAAGAACAGAGAGTGCAGAGGTAGCATAGAGGCAGATATAACTTGAGGCCTCTTGTTGCAAAGATGTTGCTTCAGTGGATTTGTGATGACAAATCAGTCATCAGCTTCAGTGGATTTGTGATTTGAGACAGCCACACCTCTGTTTGAGATCTACTCTGATATGTTTAGAAGTAATAATAGCATCAAGAGCAACGGTTAGAAACACTATCTGACAAGCTGGATCCCTGAATCATTCCTGTGGCCCTGCACCAGAGTCTCTTCAGTCAGACCAAATGGTTTTGTGCTAAGAGCCCTAGTATCAGACGCAGTGCTGAGCAGAGGGAAAGGTTCTGCTCCCTCTACTTGTTGACAATTCTCCTCCTCATGCAGCCCAGGATGCTGTAATCATTCTCTGTAGTTCATTGCAGTTCAGTTCTTTCCTGGTGTCTATTCAAGAATCTAGTGGAAGATAAAACTGTTCCTTCATCAAAAATAGAATCACATAATATGTTTGGACACAGTGGACACCCGTGTAGTAGAATACACTTTGTGCATCACATTCTGAAGGTTAGCTGCTAAATAACTCAGCATGATGGATCTTATGCTCTACTTTGAAATGCAGCAACTTCACTTTGTTCCTGCAATGAACAGATCACAGAGAGAAACAGCCATAGTATACCCAGACAGCTGCAACCACCATGGAGTTCCTTACAAAGCAAGAAAAACTAAAATTACAGACCAACTAATGCACCTATATTATCTAATGACATTCAAGTGTTGGGTTTTTTTGGGGGAGTGAAATTATAACTATACTTCAGGTTTTTTTAATGATTATAACTGATACAACTCTATGACTAGAATGAATAATTTTAGGCCAATTATTACAGAAGAATTCTGTGTCCAAAATGGTAGTAGATATATTTTTAACATTGAGCTCTATTCCATTTCAATGCTAATAAGAGAAATTTTTCTTCCTGTATTTTGCCACAGTGTGCGTACAAATATGTAATGTTCATGTGAGGAACAAAACTCTGTGAGGAATAAAAAAAGCTGGATTGATTGGAAACTCTAATTTAATTTGTAAAGCTTCTTACAAAGGTAAATCATGACTGATCCCATAATTCTGAGTTGAAAAGTCCAGCACTGCTCACCTAAATGAAAATTAAAAACACCCCTTTTTATCTAGACACCAGGTACCACTAATAAAGTATCTGCTTCAGTGAGGTTCTTCCTGTTGTAAATGCAGCAGAGCAGCAGAAAAATAAGACTTTTATTAGAGGAAGATTTTTTTTTCACTCACAGATAAAGTAAAACTAGAATAACTTCTACGAGTTCTTAAAACTATTTCATAGATATTTGACCTACATAAGGCAAGGCAGACACCAATCAACTTCTAATTTTTTTAAAGTTTAATCTTACCCATTATTTTTTGAGGTAGTTTTTTTTGTTGTTTGCTTCTTATTACTTTGAAAGACAAGATGCTTCTAGAATAGTTCATATTTTCATGACTGGAGAGAGATTTCAGGTGACAGGTCACACAGATAATAAACACTTCTGGAATTTCCAACTTTAATGGACATCCCTCAAATGAGTTTTGAGTAAGGTAATGCCTGCATCAATATTCCATGTAAAAATCACCAGAATTACATTATTTATTTTTCTAAATTTATTGCCATTCTGATAATTCCAATCCACTGCTTTTGTAAACAATTTTAAATGAATAGCAAAGATATATTCTAGGTAATATGCTTCTGGGAGATTACTGTGTTTCTCAGCTGGTTAAATCCACTCAGCCTTCAGTGTGGAGCTGCAAACAGTTCTAAATTGTGTAGCAGTCTTCAAGCAGAAATCATCAAGAGTCATGTCTTATTGCTTTCATAAAATGTGGTTTATACCTCTCTGAGTAATTGAATTTTGCTAGGGTTACGGGCAGGCTGCATATTTTTGCGCATGAAAATACTATACAGTCCTTAGGAAAAAGCAGGTCTTTCTATTGTATGAAGTCAAATCAGAGATTACTTTGTGAAATTTATGCTGGACATTTTTCACTCCAAAAAGTTAATTAAGAAGGAGATGAGCTTTTCTAGGAGAAAAAGTGTCCCATAGAGTTATGACTGCTCTTAGAGAAGTTTGGAAATGTTTCTTGCATGTTATATAAATATTACATCTCTAACATATTCGAGTACCAACATAAGTAAAAAAAACCCTCTATCTACTTCCAAAATAATAGTAATTATAATTATAAGAATAATAATTTTAAAATTAAGTAATTTCGACGGTCAGATCAAAATCTGACACCTGATAAAGATCACAAGTGAAAAATGAATCATGACAAGTCCATTAATGAGGTTTTCCCTAATATGAATGAATGCTAAGAACTTAAAAAAAATCAAATTTTTCACAGCTATGCACAAACATATTTGGAAGCAGAAAATGATAGATTAGATAGATAGATAGATAGATAGATAGATAGATAGATAGATAGATAGATAGATAGATAGATA
>CM031858.1:84267196-84515772 GCA_018697195.1 Certhia americana | reverse complement strand
ATAGATAGATAGATAGATAGATAGATAGATAGATAGATAGATAGATATTCACGGTTACAAAAATTAATTAAGAAGAAAACTAATGGGAAAGCTTCATCACACATGGTAAGGGGAACAGGTAAAGGACTAAGGTTTCAGTCCAGCCTGTGATATTCAGGAGTCAATACCTGCTTTAAAGAGCTTTTGCTCACTAATTTTAATGGGTTATGTAGAAAAAACACAAGTCACTAATTTTTCTGCCAAGACTGTGGAAAGAACGATGCAATTTTTGCTTCATTCTTAATGCTTTTGGCACAAGAAGGAGAAAACAGCATTCTTCACAGAGAACTGTAACAGCTTGAGTAGCCAGCTGTATAAAACAAACCAGCACTATATCTCTCCTTGTAATTACAGTTGTTTAAATTAACAAAGTCATTGACTTACTTAATCCTCTCCCTCATTTTCATTAGGCCTGGCAGTTTATTAAAGTATTATTCAGCAAATAAATCATATAAAAAGCTACAATATATTTCTTTACGTTTTAAGTACAATCAAAGCTGTCATGCTTACAAATGTTTATATTGCTACTTCTCTTCCAGGAAAACCTTAGAATGTCATATATCTTACCATTGATCTCAATATCTCCTTGAATATTGCATTTCCTCAGCTAAGTCCAATGTTTCATGGAAGGCTGATACGCAAACTGCTGAAGAAATGCACTGTCACTGACTTTGATAATAATGCTCAAATAAAATCAAAGTTTGCGTGTTATGGAAATTTTAAAGAATTCCACTTTATTCTAGTAATGTCAAGAAATTACAAGAAAATATTTTTCCAGATTATTGCCCAGTCACTTTTTCTGAACAGAGAACATTGCAGCATCTATTATATCTTTTAAAAGTTCTAATTTATAAATTCTACTTCAACAGCAATTTATAACAATTTAATTCTTCTCTCGCCACCCTGTCTTTCCTTAAAAAAAAGCAAATGAAACCCCACTGGAGCAGGTTGAAAGCAGATCAAAATTTTATAGTTTTCAATTTCTTAGGAAATCAAGATTAAGTGATTCACTGATGCTAAAATAAAAATCAGCAAGACAGTATCAAGATAGGTATATTATTTTGCATGAACAGTGGCTCTGTGTGGCTCTGTTTCAAGACATCTGAGCCTGATTAAGAATTATGTACATGAAATCTGATAATTTGCAGATAAGAAAGGGAAAAATATTCTTTCATATTTTTTGTCTTGTTTTGTAAGGGTAGATGGAGATGCTGCAAGAACAAAAAGCACAGAAATTATGTCTTGGGGACCTGAGGGAGATAAGGGACCTTTTTGCCTGGCAGAAAAGCTGAATGTTGTGATTCAAAACAGTTATAGCTTAACCATACATGCTGGGCAAAAGTCAAAGAAGAAATCACTGCAAACGGGAAGGGAAAAGATAAATCCAAATGCCACATCTCTGACCAATGACAAGAACCTGTCCCATCTCCCACAGAGTATTCTTTTCAGTGGTATGACTAACTACCGTTCACCTGACCTACTATGGACAACATCTTTTTAAATGCTGGCAAATTCTGTTTGGGTAGAATGAAGACAGGTTTTTTTGGTCTAGGTTTCTCTGTGTTTTGTTCAAGTTTTCTGTAGAGAAGTAGTTTTTAGCTTTTGCCTGGGATTTTCCAGGGCCCAGAAGTTTGGTTTAAAACAATGCACAAGCAGCAAGCTTGGATCTTCAGGGAAATTTCTAGGTCACATGCAAAGCTAATCTTTCCAAGAAGCATGAGAAAATATTTTTATTTTTTTTTAACCTGTGTGAAACAACTCATGTAACTTAAGAAAAAATTTAAGAACATTCATACAAAACTTAATAAGGAAAAAATATTCACTAAGAGCAAGTTTATAGAAACAGAGCTCATCAAATAGACACTGTTCTGATTCTAGAACAGAAGCGAGGAATTACAGAGCACATTATGCCTGTGCAGGGCCCAACTATACATAGCAAAGACAAATAAAAATTCTACAAGCTCATATAACCTCAATATGAATGTTCATTTGAAGAAGCACTTGAAGAAAAACTAGTTACCCATTTCTACAACTAAATATATTGAGGCATTGGCTCTTAAATTCAGTTTTCTTTTTAACAGTTGCATCTATCATTGTGCTCTAAGGAAACATAAAGCTATCTCTTAGTTGAACTATTCTTATGCAGAGAAATCCTGGAAAGAAGCCTCAGGCTGTGACAAAAAATTTATACTTCACAATAACCTGATCAGTAAGACATATCCAAGGAAATAGAGCAAACTAATTCTTACAAACTACTCTTTTTTACAACCCTTGCATAATAGTACTAGTTTCAAAATATGTCAGGCACAGTAGCAATTGCCCTTCCACAAATGATTTGAAAAATTTAGGTATGTCAAAGAAAAAACAAGAAAAGTAGTCCAAAATATTACAAAACAGCCAAAATTCCATCACCTGAGTGAAAAATTCAGTTCTAAGAAAGTGTTGATACTAATGTATATCTCTGTATATTCTCAAATAAAAGGAAATTTTAATTTGCAAAGTTAGATTCCCATTCGATTTTCAAGACGACTTACAGTACAGAAAGGAAAATGCAGCAGTCTGGTTTCATGCAGCTGGGCTGTTTAGGAGTTCAACTCATTTTGCCTCCTGCATAGCCTTCAGTCCAGTTGAATAGTTTCTCTAAATTGTATTTCAATTCCAGAGGATAAGGACTAAGTTACTGGATCCCTGTTTTCTCCTCTGAAACCTGTTATTTAAATTCAAGCTTAAAAAGTTCACACTCCCTGAAAATGCAATCACATCTATTAATTCTATTGCTGAGTCTTGCCATGCTTTTGTGACATGGTTTGTTACAATTCAAAGGTCATGTTCTACTCGTATTTGCACTGGAGCACATCTGGAGCAAATTGGAGGTGTGGAATAAAAATGATGCGGGTAGAAAAGGAAATTTTATATTACAATTACTTCTAGAATATATATGTAGAAATAATAAGGACTAAAGCATGATGGTGAATTGTGGAACGTTTTTATTGATTTGGGCTGAAACAAAAAAAGTCTAAACAAATAGATAGTGTACCCATGTTCTGAGCTTCATTTAGCCCTATTTGTTATTTGATTAGAGCTCCAGAGCCAGATTCTGATGTCTGCCTGCACTGGTGCCCATTGGCCTCTGAAGAGACTTGTACCTTCCCACCATGGAAAAGGAGGGGACCTCCCATCCTGCCCATAACAGTGCAAAGGGGTTCCAGTTTGAAATCACTTACCCTCACCAGAGCACTAAGTACATTAATTCCTCTCCTTGCCACCTTTGCCAGTTTACCCAAATTTTCTCTATCCCTGCTTAACTTTTCCCTCTGGCACTGCCACATTTTTTCTCAAAACTGTGGTGCATAATTCTAATTTCACAGAACTCAACTGTGAATCATTTCAGACTTAGACTGAACAGAATAGGGTTACGTGGTTAAGTTGTTCTCAGGCACCGAAAGATGCAGTCTCCTTTTAGAAAGTAAGGCACACGCCCAGAAAATCTCATGTTACCATCAAGTGAATGTGTTATTACTAATGTTTCCTCTTCAGTGGGCTTGCCAGAGCCCTCTGTCTCCATCAGGATGTATTAGACTCCTCTCTAGATACACCTGGGACACTGCTGCCTCAGCATGTTCACTATGCACAAATATACTGCACAAAGCAGGCTGCAAGAATGGAGGGGAGTTACAGGCTTGTAGGCTGCCCTTTGAGGATTTCAAAGGGGTCAAGTGCAGCCCTGGTAGGAAGTTTGCCCTTACTGCTCATCTTTCATACAGTCACTGTTTGGCCTTTGTAAGGTCAATATCTCATGCGCAGGACAAATCCCAGTTTCATGACTGCTTGAAAAAGAAGGTCTTCTGATAACAAACATCAACTGAACCTCAAAGTTTCACTTCAAATAAAATGTAACCCCTTTTGTATACATACCCAGAGGGGTTTCATTTCCAGAACTACTGGACTTCAAGCAAAATCCCTGTTTCTATGAAGTTTTGCTTCATTCATGCTTAAGGGTTCTCTGGCAAGATGTTAGGAGAACAGGCAGAGCACAGAAACAGGTGATAAAATGAGAATATTTTGTGGATTATTTCCAAGATAGCTGTCTGTAGTTACAGCTACATACATTTTGTCACTATGAATTGCAAACATGATAAAACTATGGAGAAATATATTCAGGTAGGTAGAGCCTAATATGTGGGGAAAATAAAAGAATTAAGAATAAAAACTTTATTTCCACAATTAATTTTTCAAAGACCTTTCCTGAAAAGATGAGTATCTCAGTGAGGAAATAATATGTCATGCCATGTTCAAAGATTAAATTTACTATTCAAGAAAAACTAATCTTCCAATAACAAAATAGGCAAATCAAAGTTCCTTATAAATATATTTACATTAGAATTGCTTGTCAGTGATTAATTTATTTTTAGGAGCCATAATTCTTTCCCAAATGAAATATTGCCTCTATTATGAAAAAGTGCATATAAGCCATGGAGTTTCTAAAGTATCTTAGATATTTATTAAAGTATGTTTGCATGTATGAACTTCAAGTTCCTCACCAAAGCAGTTCAGCCAAATTCCATGCTGTCACTGACAAATCCTGTAAGCTTTTCTAATTTTTACCTGCTATTTAAAGTCTTTGCATATTACAGGGTTGTCCTTGATCTCATGTCTCTTTTTTCCCAGTTACTAAAGGGAGTCATATTCTCTTTCAGTGTCAGTTCTCTTCTATGTAGTGCTATTGTCAGTAGATAAAACATTGGATACGCATAAGAGAGTCTATAGAAATCAGAAGGAATGACATCTTTCCAAAAGCTCAACCTTGCATCACTTAATGCAGGTTTGGGTACAAGTCCCACATCAATCCCAAGAGCAGAATAGTAGCAATAGTAACAATGACATTATAAAATACCATGCAGAATCTGTCCTGTTCTTTCTTAAAAAGGCAGACACTTCTCTCCTTGTATGTCAGAGGTTTAAGTATCCATAAATGAAGCAAAATAAAAAGGAATGGAGTGCTTATTTTGTTTTCTGTATGATAAAACTCTTAACCCTGAAGAAACTGTCTCTCTTTCCGTCTGCTCCTACTACTCAGTTAACTCAGTGCCTTGACCGCTAGATTTTGGAAGGCTGTCACTTAGCATCAAAAGTGATTTCACACAAGCAAAATGGAAAATTACAGCCTGGGTATTCATTTTTTAATATAATTTCTCCTTGATCCTACTCATTTCTCCTAGAGATATAGACAAGCATTTGAAATATTTCCTCTGTATGTTGTGTTACCGCATTAATATTAATATGGAATATAATGTACAAAGAAAAATGTAGTGCAGAGGTCTTTAAGTGATTAATAAAAGACATGCTGTGAAAGAATGTAATAGAAGACATTCTTTGAATATTTCTGCAGTGAAATTGAGGTAATGGGAAGAATTTTTTTCTTTTTTTTTTAATATGATAGGGAAGTTTATGACTACAGGTGAATACAATCTTTTGAAGAATTTTCAGGAACAATTGAAATGTGCCTAGCTAATACCATGTTCCCATCCCTCACAATGGAAATCTGTATTCTCATTGGATAACTGTCCTGTTCCTAGTGTAAAAGAATCATTCTGCTCAGGAAAAGGGTGAGAGGAGAGAAGTGCTCCATGAAATTATCAAAGATGACTTAAAAATCACATGTAAGCCAAATTAACACAAAATTTTCACCCTTAAAAACATTATGAGCTTTACCTTCATAAATAAATCCTAATCAAGAAGTCTGTAACCTGTGGTGACAGAGCATTCCTGCTATGATATAGTAACATCTTTTCATCTTGCAAGAGCCACGGATCCCTTATATATCCTTATCCTATTAGTGAACCCTATTCCTTCCAAGTGATGATTCAGCCAAAAATAATCTGGAGATTGTTTTGGAGGAGTGAATGTGGCAGCCTCACTGCTATGATAGCTAATAAATGCCTTTAGGCATGAATATTAGTTACAATTCTGAAAAAAAAAAAACATATTCCTGTATAAACTTGTGACCACCTTCTTGTGGGAAAATAAGCATGAACCCTAAAATACTGTAGTTATCCCACTGAAGTACTGTAATCCCCAGAGTTACATTGCTTGAACCTCACTCCAGAAGTTGACTAGGAAACTCCAGGGTCAACTCTGATCTTAGGTCCAAAAATGGTTGCTTTCAGAACCAGCATCAGTTTTCATGACATTTAGTTAGATTGGGGAGGTTGATTATGAACAATGAAAATATATATCATAGTTCTGGTAGCCTAGTCAATTTATTTGTTATTTTTATTGTTGATTTGTTTTTGAATTGGAGATTTAAGCCAGAAAATTTTTCTTTCCTAATATTTTCAGAGAAAGTAGGTCCCCTATTTTTAGACAGCATCACAATATTATGTAATTAATTTAGATGTGAAGGCACACACACATTTGACTGTCCATATTGACACTTAACTGTTCACACTGATATTTTTCTTGCAAGCAAAAAAAAAAAAAAAAAGTTTTTGCACTGTTTCACTTTGCTGGCAGCTTCTGGAATGTGCTTTTTTTTAAACTAGGCCCAAGTGAAAACAGGCTCTGCAAACTCATTCTCCAAAATAGTTCTGTTGTTACCATAAATGTCAGGATACATCCACTACATAGTATATGAAATACAGTAACCTCAGAAAGCTCTTAAAAAAATACATTTGTCTGCTAAAGAATAATTTTACTCTCTGTCCCTTCCAACTACTTAAATCAAGGCAACTAGTGTCAAAAGTAACCTTTATAGAAAGAACCACAAAGTAGAACTGAAAAACTGAACTTGAAAAGATTCAAAGGATTAAGAAAACCCCTCAATAGACTATGGAAAATATGCAGGAGAATTTCAAGTAATAGAAAAGAAAACAACAAAACCAATCAGAAGAAAAATCTATGCAGAAGAACAATCTTAAAAAATTAAATAGGAAGAGAGTATAATATTCCAGAAATATGACATTCAGCAAGAGTAAAAATCAAATTTATCTTCCT
Source organism: Certhia americana (assembly GCA_018697195.1). Classification (NCBI taxonomy): domain Eukaryota; kingdom Metazoa; phylum Chordata; class Aves; order Passeriformes; family Certhiidae; genus Certhia; species Certhia americana. The sequence goes on along the minus strand of CM031858.1, from coordinate 84,508,740 downwards.
CTGAGATATCAGCATTTAGGAAAAAAAACCAACTAGTTTTAAAAGTTGCTGCAGACATTTTTATTAAGAAGTGGTAGAAAGGAAGGTAATTGAATAGAAAGGCCAAATAGTAAGAAATCTTTGACAAGCCTTAGACTTCACAGTGAAAAGTATTGGAAGCAGGCAGACAGAACTGCAAGACACTCAGCTTCAAATATAACACCTGCTCAGGCTTTATTCACAAATACAGAACAGATCTTGGGAAGACACACATCTACAGCTGGACAGCAATTTCAAAGTCTTTCTGCACCCAGTGGTACTTATTTGATTTGTCTGATTACTTTGTGTATGACTAGTGAGAAAAAGTGTTACTAAATTCACACCAAAATTAGTAATCCTCATTAGGAAACCCACTTTCCAATGGGATTTATCTGTATTTAAGGCAATTCACGGTCATGAGTTAACCAAGCTCCACTTTTAAACAAAGAATGAGAAAACAAAAAGTTGTTTTAATATGAGGAGACAAAGAATATGAATAAGTTGGCACATTCTGCATTAGATTTCCATTGAATTTTCAAACGAACAAGCAGCAGGTCTCCATCTGGGAGAGACTTACTGGGTAGAAAAGAGAGTAATTTTGAAAAGCTGTGGAATTCTCTGTTGAATGCTTCTGGTTCACAGGAGGAGATAAACGCTTTGTAAAGTTAAAAAGACACAAAGCACTTCTTTGTTTCATGAGAAAATATGCAGATTAGCAAATTGGTTGTTAAAAAGAAACTAGAAGGCCTTTATGTACACCATTAACATACAGCTCTGCAAAAAGTAGAGCTACAGCTGAACTTAATTTAGTGCTACCAGTTTGTTTGGTTTGATATTAATCAAAAAAACAAACAAACAAACAAAAAAAGGCAGCACATCAGTTTTGAGGAAAAAGTGATTTCAATGAAACATAGACTTCAAAGTAGGATTCACCTCAGTTTAGTCAACCAAAGTACTAAATACTTCACAAATTATTAGGACAATTGTACTTTGGGCTAAATTCTTGTAAGAAGGTTTAACAGTTCAGATCATGGAAATTTTTTCAGGACTTGCCTTATAAGCAAATTTCTAGAGATACAATTTTATTTTTATATAGCATGCAATGCAAGTTACTGGAAGGGAAATATTGATAAAGTAATAAAACTTGTTTGCCAAACAAATAACAGTTTTGTAGATTTTCTCTTCGCACTATAAAAGGTAGTAGATAAGAAAATCTTGCACTTGTCACTGCAAAGCCTCTTTGTAGAAGAGGGAGATAAATCGTTTGACTGGCAAGGGATTCTGGAAAGGAACCCTGGAACACCTCATCCAATCCACACTTAAGTCACCATTAATTCAGAGCAGCTTGCTCACAACATTCCAATAAATTTTGGATTCTTTCTTCCAGGATTGAGTTTCTACCCAAGGGGAAAGTTAGGCAATGTTTTGCAGCTTTTGAATGTACTCATTGTGTAAGAAAAAAATAATTCCTACTATTATTTGAAGTTTTCCATATTTCTACTTGTGTCTGTTACCTCCTATCCTACCACAATGCACCCTAGAAATATCTGTCTCCCTCTTCTCTCCTGAATATGCGTTAGAAAGCAATAAGATTTTGGCCTTGTTTCCTCAAAATTGAATAAATTCAGTTTTCTTAGCCTCTATTCTCATGTTTTGAGGTAAAATTCCTGATCTTATGGTGGCTTTCAATCAGGCTTGCTCTAGGTTGTCAGTGTTTTCCTTGTACTGCTATTCTTATTCATTACTCTTATCAGAAATAAAAAAAGCTTCTTGCACCAAACAGTCTATTAACTTTATCACAGAAGTATTTCAACAATAAATTACAAAGAATTCTAGCTTTGTTATTAAAAGGTATCCTCACAAGAAAAGTGATTCACTAAGGGAAGAAGAAGAGAGTGAAAGAAAATTGTCAGTGAGTGGATTTCTAATTTTATTTTTAGTTCCAATATTATGTGAGGTTTCAGTAGAGCTATGACATTTATATTGGCTAAAGACTTAATCCCAAGACAGATCTAATGTTAATCAGAAGACTACTTTTCAAAGCCAGAAAAGAATCTGGTAGCCAAGCAACCTATCCATTTTATACCACGGAAGAGATCTGTGTCCCTTTGCAGATGCTTCTATCATAGCCCACTTACATATACTTTAGGTGCTACTGAATACAGATTTTTTTTTTTTCCTGGAGGCCAAACCACCACAACAAATTGAAAAATATGGAGCATCCACTTAAAGAGATTCCAGTCTGAACTGAATCTCAAATACTGCTTGAACAGAAACTGTCAATAAACTTAACAAAAAACCACAAGCAATGTTTGCAATGAAGTTGCTTCTCAAATAGTTTAGTGAAACATATATGATTTCATGATCATCCTAGTGACAAAAAATAATTTGATCATCCTATTTAAAAATAGTCAACCAGTAATAAAAAGAGAACTAAATTAATTTTTGACAAATTAAGAAAGAAATTATATAAATTATTATACATTTCCTTTAGGAAAAAAAAAATACAGTCATTCATTGTCATAGAACATGTCACTGTCACCTTTAGATGTACAAAATATTCTTAGTGTCTCCCTGTAAGGGAATTAAGGGAGACCTGATGAGTTTTAGTTTCAGGATACAGAATGGGAGCAGAGTAATGAATACAAACCAGCAGTAAAATCATCCGGGTCAGGAAAAAATTAAAATTACAGTAAATTCAGTAATATTGATCTGAAATTGATATTGAGGCACAGAAGGCTTGGTTATCAGGCAGGCGAGCAGGAAGCAGGGTAGGGCTGCTTCTCTGGACCAGAGAGTCAGGCAAGCCCCACATAGGCTTGGGGAACCCAAGTTCCCCAAGGAGAGTCTCCTTTTATATGGCTGAGTCTCAGATACACAATCTGGGCTTAGTTAGCAGCTGTCTCAACCCACCTTGTCCCCCACATGGAGCTGTTTCTCTCCTTTGTGTGCAAGATGATGGGACAGCACCTTCAGTGGTGAACCGTCACCATAGGGGTCTGAAACCATACAAATCATGACAACCTGTGCTTGCTAAATGGTCATATGGAGGTACGAGGTGTTGGGTCATAAATTGGAGAATTACTGCATAAAGCAGTATTTGTCCCATGTCCTGTGGAGAAAAAGAAAAAAGTTTCTGAAGATGACAAATCTGCAACTGCCAAAAATAATTATTTGCAACAAGTTAAAATGAATTTATGATCATTTTTATCTTATTATTTTTATATTTTTCAAAGCCTTTTCTACTGGACATAACGGAAGACTTTCATAGCAGGCCTTCTTACTTTTGGTGGCCAGCTTGATGAAAGAACTAATCAGTTAGTCTCTGCCTGACAAAAATAAAAGACAGGTAACAGTCTTATGGCAGAGTCTGAAATTTAACAATTCCCTTTGAAATTTTACATAAAGGAATAGTTTAAAACCACTTTTTAAATGTGACTTCAGAACACAGGTATCTCAAATGGGCATGTTTTCAGGACTGGCCAAAGGCACTGTTAAAAAGCACGTGCAGAAAAGCGCATCTGTTCCCAACAACACGCTTACAACACGTGCCCTGCTTGCAAGCATTCTCATACAGTCTTATCATTCCCACTGCCCCCAAAGGAAATAGTATTCAGTTACCTTCTAAAATTGCAACTATCACTACCAGATTATGGGGTCCTCACAGCAATTGCAAGCAAGACACTGCCTTAGACCAGAGACAGATCTGTTTGATCCAGGGTCTGTCGCTTTCTCTGTACTTAGCAGATTACTTATTTTATCCTGTTTGGTCCTTTGGAGCCAGTGGACAGTATACAATACATATCCAAATATCAGATTGAGAATACCAGCCAAAAGGATATGGAAAAAGAGACAAATTGACCTCATCCCCACATCACCCAGGGATCATTCCATGTATGTGAAATCATCAAGCTCATGTTTTAAGAAGCCTATTCCTATTTCATGTTATTCATAAAGAATACCTATGTCCTCCAGCTGGAAAAGGATCCTCATTCTTTTGGACTTTGAAGTACCTCTGTGAGTATTATGAACTAGAATGCTCCATTCTTGTTTGATCAGTGTGTTTCTGGCAAAACAAACATATGCACAGCCACACACATGTAGCAGACATAAAACTTAACACATCTACCACTTGCAGCACTAACCAGCATGTAAGACTTCAGTCCAACATAGAAGACAGATGTCTTGATATGTGAATTTCAGAATATTTAAAAACTGCTCAGGTTATAGGACAGATGTCCATGTTATTAAAAGAATCTCACTGTGTCAAAACAATTTTGAAGTCTGAATTTAAATCTATATAAATTTTAAAACAAACATACAAAACCCACAAAACCCCAACCAAAACCTAAGAACTTAAAGTTCTTATTTCATAGGGATATAGGTCAAAGAAAAAGAAAATTTTCTAACATCGTCCATATCTATTGCAAAAGTTGCTAAAGGTTGTGAAATAGTACAGCGAAAAGACACAAAGTGACAAAAATCACTTGTTTTCTTTGAACATCACCTTCTATTAGACAAAATAGCAGACACTGTGGGTCACTGCTGTGAAAAATCTCAAAATGGGAAATGAAAATTTTTGTTTGTTTGTCCATTTTAAGCTTCCCTCAAAAGCTATCTAAAAGACCCATCATATTTTTGATATTTAAGTAGTTATTTACCCTTTGTACTGTCCACTTTACAGTATCTGGAAATCATATTTTGGTATCTATATTTCAGCAACTTAAAGCCAAACTTTTCCTTTCATAAGAGGCTCACTATTCCTCAGATAATCCCCAAAGCCCTTTCTAGCTCCAGTTAAGAGCTAGAGTGTGACAAAAACACACCCAAAATATCTTGATGAAGCCACAGTAGCTTCTGTATTACAAGAAACTCCTCATCTGATACATAATAAAATTACACTTACCTTTTTCCTTAACATTGTTTTAGTTTCTCATTCATTCTGTCATTGTCTCATACTTCTTAAGGCTTTCTTCTCCTGTAGTTATTTCTGTCCTTAAAGACTAATAACAGGAACAACACAACCTTGGGCCTTTGCCCTAGTGAATATAATTATATATCTATTACTGTCTCCTCCAGGTGACCCTATTCTGCTATATGTTATTCTGATCCTTCTCTCCACTGAAGAGCACTCAGAGCTTTGTGTTATAAATAATGCTCTCTTACTTGGTGCTCCAGGGTCCTTAATGAAATTAAATATTAAATTAAAACTCTCTTCAGATTCATAGCTTCCTTTTCAAATAATTGCCAAGCTGCTTTTGAAGATTTCATCCAAGGATGTAAACAAGTATTGCTTTGGCACACATAAATTTCAAGAACTACAAAAGATTGTGACATTTTAGAGTAACACCATAAATGCTGCAGAAAAAGAAATGCATTACTGGAAACACTCTTTTAAGAGGTGTAATTAAAGTCTTTATCAAGTTAACATTATAACAGTCACATTTAAATATAGAAATTAAGGGGTGAGGCATAGGTGGGAGACAAAATGCCTTAGAATTTTGTGACAAGACCTTCACACACACAAAAGCACAGAGAAATGCTGAAGTTTCACCCATGAGAAAAAAAAAAAAACTATTATAATGATTTAAAATTTTTTTACTACTGCAAGGAACCACCAGGCTTTTTTTCTGGCAGAGGTCTCGTATTAGAAAACACAGAAACTTATTCAAGCCCCAGATATATCCTTTTGCGTGAGCACTAAGTTGAAGGGACTTTGCCTATGACACGAAATTCACCTCTAATGTCACTCCTAGAAGTGCTGAAATATGAGAGCAATCATTCCCTAGTTGCTTCACTCTACCACAAGATACTGACCCCAGTAATAAGAGCACAAGGGATTTCCAGCATCCCTGATTAGCACATGCAGAGTGCTGTTCCCCTTCCACTCTGGCAGCATCACATCCTCTCATGTCCTTGTGCAACTCACAGACACATAAATATTGTACTAACAAGGAATACAATCCTGGGATGTAGGCACTGCTTCCCTGCCCTAAGTAGACCTCTTCCCACAATACAACTAGAAGTTTTGTCAGCTGAAGGCAGAGGCAAGAAAAGAACTATGAAAGAACCCTGCACCACTTTTAGGAACAGAGTATTCTCTCTTCTATTGAACCTAACAAGAGGACCAGCAGCAGCTCCAGAGTCTCTGGGGTGGAGTGAGCTCCCCCCAGCTAGAGATTCTCTCCACCCCACCTTTGAAGTTGACACAGTTTAGACATTATCTTTAATGTAAAAACATCAATTAATCCCTTACAGTGATTTAACCCGTTGTCAATGAAAGAACAAAAAACCCAACCACACCATTACCCCCTTAAAAAAAGGAGGAGACAGAACAATTAGGTAGCTTCTTGGGTACACCAATTAAGGGATGAGATGCTCAAGACATTTAAGAGCCATCTGGACAAAATCCTGTGCAATGTGCTTTAGGATGACTCTGCTTGAGCAGAGGTTTGAGCAGATGACCCACTGTGGTCCTTTTTAACCCAACCCATTCTGTGATTCTGTGAAATCCAGATTTTTCTCTCAAATGGCAGACAAGGGTCTTTCTCTACAGAGAGATAACAGTATTTCTGATCAACCTTAATCTTTAGTTATGATTTCATTCCATGTGCTCTGCAGAGCAGCTTGTTAAAAGAAAAGTTAAAAATAACTGAACTCTGCATTATGTCCTTATCATCTATTAATACCAACTCTCTCATGAAAATGTTTCTTCCCATTGCAATCAGACTAAAAGAGAGATTGACGTGTCTTGCATTCCATTTAGTGTGTATAATCAGTATAGTATTAAATAGATAAATCATTCTGTTAGACATAGAAAAATTCTAGTGTATACATTTTGAAATATAAATAAATAGCACAGGGAAGAACAATTTTTAAGGAGTTTCAAATGACACAAAAAATGTTTATATGCCTTAAAAATTTAATAAATATATGTTTGCAAGTAAAAAATGCAGGATCATCCTACATCTTCTATATCACAACAGACAGAGAAATGATCCAGGAACAGTTTTTTCTATCTCTCCCTCTTTTTACTCTTAGTTTTGAATAAACCATATGAAGGGACTATAATGCAAATAACCACAGAAATGCAGTTACAATTACGGAAGGACGACTGATCAAGTAGGTAACAAGTTGTTTAAATAGAAATAAAAGTGAGGATGAAACCCATAGCAAAACCAAAGAGAAGCAAATTGTAACACTGAAGACAAATAATCCCGAGACTCAGTAGCAGTTTACCACCACAAAAAAAAAAAAAAAACCAAAAAAAAACCCAAAAAAAAAACCACAAACAAACAAACAAAAAAAACCACAAAAAAAAAGGCAAAATATGGATATGGAAAGCAAGAGCAAGAGGTGGGGAAATTCATACCTAGCTAAAAGAATTTAATCACAGATGTAGATCTTGAGAGGAAGAAAAAAGAACATGAATTAATCTAATGCACAGTAACAAAAGAAAACAACGTAGGAAAAGGAAGAATTCAGACATAGATATTGTGCAAACAGTAACTATTACAATTCTGAAAACTTTCTTGTTCCTCCCATCATCTCAGAAGTGTCCATTAACTTTAAATTTAGGTCACAAGATACAACAAAAAAGATAGAGCAAAAGAGGAGACGGGAAGGAAAATGAAGAGCATTGTCCTGCCCTAAAAGATTAAAGATTTCCAAGAGAAATCATCATTTCAATATCTTATTTCTCACAGTGCAAGGTTTAGAAAACTTCCAGGAAGACATTTGCCAGCTGTCATCACTGACATATCATAGAGAAATAAAAGAGAAGAAAATAACACCCACTTCCACACAAACACATTTCAACTGAGTAAATTAAACTGCAACACACACAATAAGATGTATCCATTCCATGTATGCATTTCAAGATAAAAATAACAGGTATGTATTAGCAATCTGAAAAGAGATTCATCATCACAAAAGATTAGACAGCTAGATTATATTGAAACATGGAACATATATATGGTGGTGTAAGTCTGTAATTCTAAAAGTGTGGATGAGATCTGCTCATATCAAAAGAAACTACAGGACAAATTTCTAAGTACACTTTATTCTATTTTTGGCCTTTTTCTTTTTTTAAGAAAAGATAAATTATAATTTTCTTCTCCAAACTCTCATGCCATAAGAGGACAAGAGAACATTAGGTAAAGACTAAAATGAGAGTGCACTCCCTTTTCAGGGCATCTGATGCATGAGTCAGAGAAGGGACTGACTCTTGCCTGAACCTTTCTCTCACTCCTCATGTCCTGCTGTAAATTGCTAATATCAAATGAATCAGGGAAATCTTCTGAATGCCTAAATAAAGATAGGGCAAATAGACACAGGCCAAAGAGCCATGTGTCAATCTGAAGCTAAATCTTTCCATGTTCACCATTTATGTTTTGAGTGCAGACCTCCTTTAGCTTTACATAACATGCAGCTGTTCAGCACTGTTGACTTCTAATTGCTAGAGGGCATCCTTGAAGCACTGACAATGCTACTGGTGGTATTTCTTTCACACAACAAGTTTTGAGTGAAATAAAATAAACTTGCTGCCTCAATTGCACTTTGTCAGTGAGTCAGTACAAATTCTTTTGTGATTCCAACTGATCATCAAAAAAAAAAAGGATAAATTAATGAAACATCTACAAAACTTACTAGCACCAACAGGAGACCCAGCAACTTCACCACATAGGAATTGTCCTAGAGAAGATAACTTAGGGTCAGGTCACTAGATTATGAAACCCAGCATTTAGAGACATAGAGCTTTTATTTCTGACTCATAGCCTGACAGCAGGTGCCTCATTGTGCCCTGAAAACAGAGAAAACTTATTTCCCCAACCTCCAAAAATTCCCTGAAAATAAATGAGCACCACAAATTAAATTTTTGAAGTACAGTGGTCCAGATATTTCTGACGGAGTCATTTAACGCAAAAGAGCAGTTACATGATATACCTCTTAGAATAACATAATTAGAAACATCACTGGAAAGAGATGGAAATGAAATTAAGTAGTATTTCTTGATTAAAATAAATGTATAAAGCTGCCTAAATTGAATTTACATATCAAGAATAGTAAACATTCATTTTTTTCCCTAACAGTATTTGCTTTTCAGACTTCTCTTTCCCCTTTTTGCGTTCCTGCTGTTGCAAAATGGCTTTAGATTTTAGATGTTTTGTTGCAAAACTTCTAACCAGACCAACCTGAGTGGCTTCTTTAAAAAATAAATGAGCATATGTGCTACTACCTGTTCCTCACAGACTTTGTTTGTATACTCAAACCTCAACTCTATGGGGGACAAAATTGTCACTATGTGTAGTTCAAATGTGCAGACAGTTCTAAACACAGAATCTGATTCACCAGTTAAGTAGAGCAAACATTACACCCTTATAAAACAGATGTGAGGAATCACTGGATGATCTTAGCTAATTTTTTTGGGATTGGGTTTGGTGGGCTTTTCTCTGTTTAGTTTTGTTTCAATTTGTTGGGTTTTTTTAAGGAAGGAAACAAGATATAACTGATTTCTTACATTTCACATTAGATTAAAAATAAAACCGTTAAGTAGAAAACATAATTCAGGGAATTGAAAATAGAAAGTTGAATTCTTGGCTGTAAATTCACTGCTTCTTTTACAGTTATTGATTTTATTCTGGTTTGGATTTTGTGTGTGTGTGTGTGTCTCATTTGTGATATAATTTTTAATGGTATTCGAGTTATAGGATTTGCAGAGAAGAGGCTTTCTGATTGTTATATCTGGAAATTACTTATAATGATGTCAGTAAATATCTGATCTCCAAACACTCATATTTCAAAAGTCTAAGTAAGTTTAGATTCACCTTCTACAGGACTGAATTGATGGATGTCTTTGGCAGTGCCTCCAATTCTGTTTTATGAGTCAATGTGAGGAATGAGACAATTTTGATTACATGCGAGAAGAAAAGTTTGACAAAGAAACTTAATGGAACTAGCAAGGCAAAAATGGTCTGGCATAACTTGCTAAAAATAAACCTAACATTAATAAAAGTGAAAATAATCAGAAGATTCATACACATAATATTAATATTTATTAAAAATCTGGCAACATATTAACTCTCTTTTTTAAATTTTAGTAATAGCCTCTCTTGACTGAAAGATGAAGAAACTTTTCTAATAGACTGAAAGATTTAACAGTTCTGTTACAATTCAGAAAACATCTATCTAACCCCTTCTGAGAGTTCAACTCTCATCTCGGCCTCACTGACTAGAGATCAAGAGTAAAGCCCTGGTGCTCTGTGCTAAACCTTGAACTTCAAAGATCTTCTGTGCTTTGCTGCTGTTTCCATAAAAAGAAGAGGCTGATATTTTCCCTCTTGGTGTCTATTCTGATGGATGTGATGTCACCACTCATTCAACAGGAGCAGAAAGGTAGTGAAGCAAAAATAAAAGCACTTCTGGGGCTCAGATTTCATCTTTAATTTTTTTTCTCAAAGATCTGAATTTGTCCTTTTCCCTTAACTAACAGAGGTTGAAATACCCTCTTTGGGCTGTGATATAAGGTTCTCCCCAAAAATAAACATTAGCCCAGTAAAAACACATCCGCTCCCTTTGATAAGGTCTCCCTTGAAGAATATCTTTGCACGTTCCTTGGATCTAGAGATACGGGATATTTTTCGACACTAAGGGAATAGCATTGAATAATTTTCCAAGTAAGTTTTAACCACCTCACTTAAAAGATGGCAGATGGAGAGCAATACAGCATTTGTAGTGAGCACAGTCCTATGTTGTTTGACTTTCTAATGAGTGAGCCTCCAAAATCTCTCCATTCCAGGAAATGCCCTGCACACTATCCAACTACAAAAGACTTGTGTGAAGAGAAGGCACAGGCATACATCACTGAGGATCATAGAACTGAGTCTTTGAGTCTTGGAGCTTTGCTGTCATTTGCACATTGGAAATCTTAGCTTTAAAGCTACCTCTGATGTTTCAAAATCACCATCTACATTTGCAGATAGCAACACAGCTTCTTTTCATAGCTTATATCTTACTTCTTCTCTGTTGTTTTTTTGTGTTTGTTTTCTTTTAAATGTTCTTCTGTAAATGGGAATATCTTTGATATCAGCCTCTTCAACCCACTAAGCCTTTAAATCTTAAAAATCAATAGCAGTTTGTTAAGTATTACTTAATGGCATCTTTGTGCAGAGATTCCTGTTCTCTGCAACGAAGTTTCATTGCATGTTGTTGGGAACTTGGGAAAATTTTTCTCTACTGCAGATAAGATGCTATCGTGGTTTAAACAAGTAAGACCAAGTTTTAACAGCTATTTTAAATTTACCTCCTTCTACAAAAAAGAGGATAAAAGGATGGTTAGTGATTTCTGCTACGAAATGCGGCAACCACTGAGTAAAATGTCTGCTTAACCCGTTTGATCATCCCTCCTCTTGCCTTTCATTTCTTCCTAACCAATACCCTCTATAATCATCTTACTGGACTTCTGTTTTAAACTTAATTTTAAAAGGAATTTCAGGAAGGTTCTTCAGGAGTGATATTTCACTAGCAGGTTGGACACATCTGTCATTAGAAGGAATGTTTTCAGAGAGGTCCTGTCAGTATGGTGGGCTGTTCTGGATAACTTCACTTCCATGTCAGTACCAACAGAAAATCCCACGGGAGCTGAGAGCTTCTTGCTTCTGAGTACACCTGTTATTTTCTACAGCACTGTGATGAAAAGTCTATTCTGTGCAACCTATAATAGAAAGCCAAAACTAAAGGAGGCAAAAGCCTGTATAATAGCCCTCCTTTGAACATGTGAAGTATTTCCCCAGCAGCCTGATGGCTGGGCCCTGCTTTTCAGGCTGTCAGACATCCCAAGAATGTGAGAACAAGGTCTGCTCCAGGGCCAAAGAGTACTGAGAGTCAGTAGTCAGTGTTGGCACCTGGACTTCATGTTGATGTGGGATGAAATAAGCAGTAGAGTCCAGGTTAGACCTGTCTAGCACGTACTGAGCCCAAGGCTTTTCCTTGAAGTAAGTCAGAGTTTCAAGGCATCCACTCTCTTACTAAGTGGCACAGACTGTCTTACACTGCTGATTAATGTTCCACCTGAAGACACTGGAAGGTTTCAACTTTGTACCATGCCTCACCAAGCACCTGAGAGGTGATTAAGCACCATTGGCACACAGTCTGTCTTATTGATTAATTACATTGGCATGCCTAGAACTTGATTGTTTTCCCTTCAATTGCTATTTCTCTCAATACCTTGCTGGTTTTGGGTGTGTGATATACAACAACATGACTTCATAAAGGGGGTGCACAGTTTGTCATGTGAACATCATAAACTACATATATCAGCACTGCTCAGAAAAGAAAACATAGAAGTGAGATGTTTTTTTAAACTTCATCATTTCTTGCAGCTTCCTTACCTGACAGCTACTATTATTTTATAAGAGAGTCAGATGGCAGATAAAGACTTACATTTATATTATTTGTGATGGCAATAGGCTTTAGTCCTACCCACATTACTTTGTCATTCTCAATTCACATTGCCATTTCTCAAACTGTAGATATTCTATCACATGACAGATCCATCCAATGACATATAACTAGAGCACCCAGGCAAGTCAATTCTCTGCCTGCTCAGTTTCTCAGAGGAAAACTGTGGGTGAGATCTAGAAAAGATAACAGTGCCGCAGCTGGTCCCTTCAAGAGTTAAAATAAAGACACTACCAATCATTCACCCCTAGGAAATCTTATGATGTTCAGGAGTCTGCAATGCTAGCCTCCCTCAGCACAAGTACTCTAAGTTTAATTTTGTGACCCCAACAAGGGGTTTTTTTTCCCTCAATTTTGATAGGAAAAAAAAAAAGGGGGAGGGGGGGTGGCAGGGAATGGGAAAAAAAAAAAAAAAATATAATCTAGGCTTCTGGTATGTTAAAAGGCGACTTTGGTCTGCTTTGTGAAACTTCTGACCTGCTGGCTTTATGACCAAGAATTTCTTTCTGTGAGTTTAAAGTAGATGCCATGTATATGTAGCATTAGGTCTTGGACTTTACTGGGCATTTTGTAAATGTAATTTTAAAATCAATATGAGCTTTGGAATGATAACTCAATTAACATTAAATTGCTGAGTTTTTCTTGTCTTTTTTATACAAAATTGATCATTGTAATTTTATGCTTAGATTAGTGAGATAGAGCAAATTACTTTTTATTGTAATGGGCAGTCCATATGGCTCATTTTACTTGCATCTCCAGTAGCTGAATTACACATCTGCTTTTCAGCTAAACCTAAAAACTAAAAAGGCAATCCTTCCAAGTGTGTGTCACAAGAAAAAAAAAATTTTGTGCAAATAATTCAAGGTGGGGATGGAATCCATTCAGCCTTTCTGCTCTTTTCAGCAGTCAGCACTGACTGCAGATTGAAAGTCTCAGATGCATGTACAAGTTTTGCTACCTTGAACACTATCTCCACACACAGTTCTCTGATGTGGCAGTATAAGCTCCAGCATGAAAATTCCCGGTCACCAAGTTGGGAGGCTAGCTGCATGAGGAAGGAGAAGCAGAGTGAGGAATCACTCTGAGCTGCTGCTCAGAACAACTTGTGCAGGAGCAGTCCTCAAAGCTCCCTGGAGGGTCTGGGGATTTCCGCTGCAAGTGAGCACTGCAGCTTTGCTATGGAGATTGTAATTTCTCAGGACTAGGTCCCGGGGTAATTCTAAGAATCAGGAAGCAAGCGAGAGACTTGCAGCTAAAAAAGATGTGGCACATATTCTAACATTTATGAATTATTAACTGAGTAATGCAGCACCATAAAGAACATAAACTATTGTTCTGAAATTGTCTTTGTTGTACAGATATTGATAAGAAGAAAGAACTAAGAACCCTTCAGTCTAAGAAGCCTTGTGGTTTTCTTCAGTGGAAGAGATTCAGGGCAATCAAAAAAACCTGCTTATTTTGAATGGCAAATCCAAATTTTAGTGAGATTGAAATACAAACCTGAAAATGCTGCATCCCTGGGTTTGAGTCCCATGGAAAGCTGAAATATCTTCCAATTGCATCTGTTACTAGTGAGACATTTTTTGGCTTTAATTCATTCAATTTTCTTTCATTGATTTCTCTAAAGTCTCCAAACGTCAGAGTCACCACAACTGTACTTTCCACTTAGAAATCTTGCATTTGGTGAATTTAAGAGTTCTGATGAGGACAACAGATGCTACTGTGCTGTTGCTGCCAAACAGTCTTTGTCCAAACAGGCTGCCAAATACCCAGAAAACCCAAGAAAATGGGTACAATAAATGCTTAAAAAATTTTTACATGCACACAAAAGAATCCAGCCTTTCTAGTCTAATGTGGTTCATTACAGCTGGCCCATGGATATTCTAGATGAATCAATAATTTTTGATACACCTACACTGCAGGTAATATCAGTATGTTCACATATCATAGATACATTTACTTGTGTCTGAGTAAACTTTCCCACAGCTCAGTTTCTCAGACTATAACTCTGGTTTTGCCCTGACCGGAAAAAAACATCTGTAAGAGAAATGGAGACTAAAACAAGTAAAAAAAAAAAATTAACTCCAGAAATTAAAATACTCACTTCTTAATGTGCACCTCTATTGCCTGACACTTCAATATTTTAATGCTTTGAATACATAATATTCTGTGTTGCTGCTGAAATCAGTATGATCCCAATTTATATCAAGTGTCTATTGATATTCTCAAACATAATCTTTTTCATTCTTTTTCACTTCATGCTCCTTCAAGGACTGAATACACAGATTCTGAAATTTCATTTCAGATTTCAGGCTGTCGTGGTTTAGCCCAGATTGGGCAATTTTGTAATATTGACACCTGATTAAACCAATGAAAAAGGTGGATAAGCCTCTAGTGAATACACATTTTAAGGTGACAATCGGAGATAGTTCTCTTCTGGTTTTCTGGAGGGGGTGAATGGCAGAGCCTTGGCCTGGCCATTCCCAATGGCTGAGCTGGGCTGGGCTGAGGTTCCCCCTTCCCTCCCCTGGCACCCCTGGCAGGCAAAGGAGAAGGAGAGGCAGAGGGGGGAGGGCAAGGATCCTGGCCTCCCTCTCTCAACACAGCTGGAACTAGAAAGCAGCAGCAGGCCTTGAGAAAGATTCTAGCCCAGCTCCAGCACCACTGCAATGCATCCCGTGATAGCCTCATCCTGGCTGCGGCTTGCATGGATTTTTTTTTTTTCCTTGACCAGATGAAACTTTCAAAGCATGACTCTTACCCAGGGGAAAAAGAGGGACCAGATGAAATGTAGGAAGACACAACATGAGACTTGATGTCAGAAGAAATGAGAAGAGAATTTCAAATGGAAAGGTTGGATTTCTCTTGTGAGGCCATAGAGAATGGACTTAAATACCCTGTAACCTATGGAGGGTTTTTTAGGGGTGTAAAGTTGTAGCCATAGCAGGGAGCTGCTGGAGAAAATTGAACAGAGGAAGACTAAAGAAGTGAGAGATGACTCTCTCTGCCCATTGAGAGAAGATGACCTCTGTTCCTTGAGATGAGGAGAACTTCTGTTTTATACTAGAAGAGGCATCCTTAAGCTGTTCCCTACTAAACTGATATGGCCCATGAGCTGCTGTGGCAGCAGGACTTCACAAATGGCAACATTCCCTTGGGCAGGCCAAGAGTGGAGTGTGGAAGCAAGAGAACTGGTATCTTGTGGGAAATCTCTGTGGTACCCAAGAGAGACTCCTTTTTCCTTGATGAATTGAGACTGATTATTTTAAGAGTGATAACTGACTGAGAATCCCAAGCTTTGTCTTTTTACATTGGAGTAAAAACACGAATAGTTGGTGGGGGGAGGAGAAATGTTTTGAAAGTTTCATTCTGACTGGTTTGGTTTTTTTTTTTCTTCTTTTAGTGTTAGTTAACAAAGTTCTAGTCCTTTAAGTTCAAGCCTGTTTTGCTCTTAATTGAGAAATTTTGAATTGGCAAACTAAAACTGAGACATAAATTAGGGTTTCTGCCTGGTTTCAAACTGAAACCATGACACAGGTAGATTTTCCTTCCTTGGGGTATGGACAGCAGATTTTGAAAGCACTAAATTTTCCATGTCTCAGTTGTAGCCTTTTCCAATAATAGCATTTTGAAGACGTTCAGCAATGGAACAATGTTTATGACTCATGAATTTTGTGTTTGCAGTCTTATAACATCTTCAGTAAAAAAAAAAACAGCTCCATGACATTCACTAAAAAGGAGATATGTGGAGTATTCTCTTAGAATTAAAGAGGATTGCCCAAAATTTCTACAAAATAACCCTTTGTCAAGCAAGTACAGTATGACCACTCTTACACTAAGTTTTCTGTCAGTTTTTAAAGTGATTTAGTTTTTAAAACAATTTCGATAACTCACATCCCCCCTTTTATTTTTATTAATAAAACTGGACATCTGCCATCAAAGTAACCATAGAAACTACATTAAAAGGACTTCACATGCAATCATGTGATGCAAATTGGTGATGTTTTGGTTAAAGATCGCCAAAAATTCCAGTGGTGACAGAACAGCATCCATGTAAAAAAGAACAGAAAACATTAACAGCTTCTACAAGGATAAGTAAGAATTTAGGAATAGACTATCACAATAGGCCAAGGACCTGAATTTAGTGTTTGATAAGATAACATTTTAAATTAGTATTAAATTTAAGGCATAGATTATTTTGACAATTTTCCTTTTCGTATTTATCCAGTTTTTAGAAGTGTTAAAGGGTTTGAAGGCATGCAAAGTGTTTTAAAAAATTATACTATAAATATTGCCTTTATATTATTAATGCTGTCTTTATTTGACATGTCAATTTCTTTTATCCCTTGAAATTTCAAAAGACAATGAGATTTAGTTCTAATTTCTATACCAAATAAGCCATTACCATTTTTAGAGCAGGTGCTTTAGAGCAGGTGCACTGGAGGTCAGAGTGAAAGATATCATTTGGGGAAACATAATTACATTGGGCTGCTCACTTATCACAGTGGTTATGGGAGTCCAAGTTTACCATCAGAACCAGGTTAGAAGAAAATATATATTAATTTGTAAGGCATCTAACAGCAACCAATAAGCAACCAGTCCTGTTAATGCCTCTCAGTAATCAATTTCCATTTTAATCAGATTTACTGCCCGGGAAGATTGACACATTAATTACCAAGTTGTCAAAAAATTTATATCATCCCCTCCTGAAGAGCTCTCATGAAGTCATGTCACATCCCACCCACTCCATCATAGCACTGGAAACTGATCCATGACCATCAGTGTCACCTCCTGACTGCACGTTGTGATGCTGTCACAGCTCATCTCTGATGACAAAATGACGGCCCCATGTAATACCAGTATCCTACCCATGAGCAAACAAATCCAATAGCTACTGTGTCAGCATTAGGCATGGTCCCCAAACATGGACACTTCTGATTCCTCCAGACCTTCTTTTGATGAAAAGCTGATAGAACAGATGATTTTTTCAACAGCCTCCAGGTTGTACCCCACACATGAAGAATTAAATTTACAATACTTTACAAATTTTGAGTGTTTATGATGCAGACATTAAAGTTGTCATCCTACTGCAGTGGAAAGAGAGTGCACAGTCAAGAATATTTTGAAATAGCATGGATTTCTTTATTCTACCTATCAAGTAACAGACTACTCTTATGCTCCAGAGATCATACTTTCTCTTAGTTAGAATTTCCAATAAACACTTATAAATCCTTCCTGAGTTGTGAAAGAAACTCCTATCACAACTGCTGCTGGAAGCTCAATACAGATTTCTTCTTTATTCAAGTCCAAACCATGATAATTAAACAGACTTGCCATTTTTAAAAGGGGTTTAAGACCTCAGCAGGTGCACAAAAAGGCTACTTAATTTCATCTTAATAAAATGGAATACACAAGTTTTGAAATATAGGCCTTGATTTAGGATTCAGAATTCCTCTAAAGACCAAAAGAAGGCAGAAACTCATCCTCTTCTTCCAGGGCTCCAGAGCAGCAACTGTGGCACTGAATAATGGCACTGAATTGCCCATTTGAGATGGTTTCTCATTCAGAAGGGAAGTAGGTGGCAGGTGAAAGAAGAAGGAAAAAACTGGTGCATATAATCACCTTATTGAGTTCTTAAATCTACATATTGTCTCAAGTAAAACAGCTATTTCCAAAATTAATCAAAATAGCAAATAACAGTAGTATGAGAAAAATCAACTGTTTATTACTATATACAATTTTGCAGGGTTTTTTGCTAAATTGCTCAGAACTTGGGAAAATATATTGTGTTTTGACATGAGATGCTTGAAATTGAAATTAAATAAAACTCAAATTATGCTAGCAGGAGGTGGAAAGTTCTAAGTGAATTTTAAAGAATCCTGACGCAGATTCCTTCACCTGAAATAAATGATCTGAATCAAATTTGTAAGCATAGGTCATTCTTGATTTTACTGATGTGAAGGTTGGATACAGAGGCAACTTTGAGCACCATGTGTTCACTTCCAGTTACTATAAGAATTTTCCTGATTTGTAAATAATTGCACAAATATTTACAGTTAAGCTCAACCTCAAGTTAGGTTGTTTATTAATAGGTGCAATTATTAAAAAGAAAATAAAATCTTAAAAGAAGGAATCAGAGTTGTCCATAGTATTCATTCAATTTTTCAATCATTCATTGTCAGCCATTGCAGAATGAGATGTTTTCCTGAAGTACTAAAGCTCAAAAATCTCAGTCCCAAACATCACCTGCACCAAGAAGCGGACCTTAGACAAGGAGTCACATCCTGTATATGACAGAGATTCCTTGTTTTAAAATATATACAGAACTTTCAGAAAAAAAAGGTGTAGTTTTTTGGTCAACACAGCCTAGAATTTCTAATAATTACAAATGCAGTTTCCCAAGTTATTAGAAACATGGATTTCCCCTCTTATTTACAGCTACAATTGCTGAGGGACTTGTACTCTAAGGAATGTACAGACGATGTGCAGATGTCCTACTGAGCTCACATTTTGCTCCATTTTTTCCTTATAAACATTCACATGGTGTCTTCTGTATAATTGAATATAGATGAATATGATTATAATATTAATTATGAAAGGTAAGATAACAGTCATCAGTCTTCAGTCTAGTCTACAGTAAATTGGCTGTATAACTTAAAATTAAAACTATGAGAATTGATGCAATGACTATAAGACTTTATTTATGTGAGGTCTGAAATTAATTGTGCTAGAACCTACTGATTTCTACATACAGTAGACCTATAATACCTCAAAACTGCTGTTAAAACTGGTCTTTCAAAAATTCAGTCATAATACTATTCAAATGGAAATGAGATGGAAATGGAAAGGAAATTAATACCAAACCTAATGTAACAAATAAATTCTGAGATCACCATTGTAACTTTCATGACATTAAGCATGAATTCTGTGACAAAATAATTATTATTTCCATTGTAGCAATTGAATATATTTAGAATTGTGACCATACTCCTTCTCAAAAATATTTCAATGAAGATTACATTTAGAAGATAATTTTATAGTTGCTAATTTCTGAGAGCCAAATAGAATTAATAGCAAAAAACAATATGACTGGAGGAGTTAAAATTATCTTAGGCTACATGCTAGCAGATTTGTAACATCTAATTCTGGAAAAAGACGAAAAAAAGACCAAACCAGACTCTTTTCTCCCTATCCTCCCTCAGGTCTGAGGAACATTATTCCCCTTGAAGTTTTGCCTGGAGCTGTGGGACATGATGGATGCATCATATCTCACTGATTTTTCTACATGCCCTTCTGACTTTATCAAAAATGCTTCATGCATTGTTCACACAATAAGTGGACACAGAATTTTAGAGATAAAGACAATACTGGAGAGATTGTTTCTCCCTGCTCTGCCTGAAGTTCTCCAGTCAACCTGCTTAGTCCCTTTGATTCCTGTGTCCCGCTGGAAACTATTGAGAATTAAGTCTTTTCTAGAATAAACCTTCCTCAAACTACTGGATAGGAGCTTCTACCTATAGACAATATTTGGACATCAAACCTCATATCCAGTTGCAGTAGGACATATCCTGTTTTCCAAAATCCCTATATTATCTAGTTGATATTTCCTTTTTCACTATTTTCATTTTCCCAATGCCAACATTTCTTTATCTTTGTAGCCTCATTCATAAAAGGTAAAAGACTCATCTCGCTCTTCATCCATTCCGTCTTCAAGTATTTTAATATTTTAAGCTTAAGAGAAATGGTTTATGCATATGAATTTACAACATTTATAGAAATTCTCTTCCCATTGTAAAATTTGTGAGTGGTATTTATTTATGTAATTACATAAAACAGAGTAACTGCAACTATTCCATTATTTTTCCAAGGTCTACTTTAGACTAACAGTCCTGTCACCTAGTTTTAAACTATTTACATTACAGCCTAATATTTGCTTAGTATTTCACACACTCTTGAAGACCACTATTAATGAACTAGAGCTTTGTTTTTTTCAATTCTTCTACAACTTCTAAAATGAATTCAAGATGGGGATTGCTGATTAAAGTGAGTGCAACTTATCTGGGTTGCCATTAATTTTTTCTGCAGTTCTTAAATCTTA
The DNA here is from genome assembly GCA_018697195.1 of Certhia americana. NCBI lineage: Eukaryota > Metazoa > Chordata > Aves > Passeriformes > Certhiidae > Certhia > Certhia americana. Next base: position 84,488,165 of record CM031858.1, on the reverse strand, counting down.
GATTCATGGCACTTAACACAAGAACCATCTAGATTTTGCTTAATATACTCTTCTTGTACACATCGGGCCTCATTTGTCTTCTAACATGTTTGGGCTCTTGCTAGATTACTAACAGTTTACAGTTCAAAAAAATAATTACAACTACTTTCCCACTTTGGCAGCCACAAGAAAAGACTATTTTTAATATCTAAAAAGCATTCTTAAATGGGTTTTCTTTAAGCATTATTTATACTTTGTCCTCTTTAAATTATACCCAAAATTATTTGCCTCTATTGTTTTCAGCTTTAGATAAGAAGCTCTTTGAAATTCCAAATATACTTAATGTTTGTTTACGTTGTATTCTGTTTGCCAAAAAAGCCATCTAAGGTCAAGTCTTGATGTTTTTGACTTACTTGTCTATGCTACTCTGCTCTAAAAATCAATTTCTCTTCATTTGCTAAGATCAGGCCTCTGTAGCTTTATGATACATCAGATGCAGAGTTGAGATAGAAAGTGTGCTTTAGAGCACTTTTTGATATTAGCTATATGAAGTTTCCACCATTATCACCTGAAGAGAAGCCCTGTACTTACACAGCCTTTTTTCCACTTACCCCATTCTAATCTGTAATTATAAGGCAGACTGGAGGCCTGAAGCAGTCTCTAAATTATAATCCATCATGCATATTATCTGTTATGACATTTTCCCCATAAGCAATTAAAGATTGTTTATGCTTATGACTTGCCAGTTCCTTGAACATGGTAATGTCTTTTTTTTGTTGTTGCTTTGGAAGAAAATATGTCCATCTTAAAAAACACTGCAACGCAAACATGCTTGGGGTTTTTGAGCTCTTCAGTCCTCATAGCCACCCCACCAGACTGTGGTTACACCCAAGTCAACAAGTACCAAGCTGGACTCAGGGAACTGACTGAACACCTCCACCATTTCTTTATAATCTCTTTCAGACCTCTGGGTGATAGCAAAAATTTTGGAAAAACCACATGACATTTAGTACTGCAACCCTTGTCTAGACTTCCCACTAATTTTAGAAGTTTTCTTGCTTACAGTATCTAAACTTACTGTGAAATTCTCTCTGTAGCAGCAGTGCACACCTGGGGAAACATGTCTGTAGGAGCTCTTGCTAAAGCAATGTGCCTCAGTGCCATGCTGCAGACACCCTTCGGCCCAGTAGGTTCACAAGGGGTGTTACATTGCTGGACATCACATGGGTACAGTGTAATGGTAAAGCATTCTAAAAGACAAAACTACAGAATTTTATTTTTCATTTATGCATTGATTTTCATTGAACAGATAACTGTCTATATTCTAGAAATACTAAATCTGAGACATAAGCAGTTTATGTAAAAAGTTTTATAAACTTATCTGCAGAACTCCAACCTAATTTGATACCTGCCACGAAGGGACTGGAAAAAATTTATTCCAAATATAATAATTGCACATTTTTTTTCCACTGTAAGAACAACCTGGGCAATACCAGGCTTAATCAGAGCCCAAATATATAGAGTATCATGAGAAACATCTCATATCTAACTTTTCCATTCTGCAAAAGCTGAATACTTTTTCCTTTCTTTGGGAGTACCTATTTGGGTATTAGAAGCTAAATTTATGGTACTAACATGAGAAAAGTGAAGGTTACTGTTTTTTCTAATCTCAGTTGTAAATTAATCTACCATGGAACAATCACTGTTGTGGACAGGGTTTGTTTCTACTCGTTATTTATATTTTATACTTCTATTGTCAGTTGGTTCGTTTTATGTTCCCCCTAATCCTCTCCCAAGTTGGTTCACCCCAACATTGCATCCACCCCAGTTCGCTCCCTATATGGAAGTTTCCCTCCTCTTTTTCCAGCACCTTCACTGTCAATCCTCGTAGCCCTACCCTTAGTTCCAAAACCCTCCATGCCAATCCTTCCCCCAACCAATCCTAAATATGTTCCACCCCCTGGGCGTTCCTGGGTGTCTCCCTTTCCTCGACGTCCCATTGGGACATGTGACCTCCCTTCTCCTCCCCCTTTACCCCATTGGCCCAGGAACCCTGGGGTGATCCCCCTTTCTCCTCCCCTGTACTCCCATCATTGGTTGAACAATTGTACCCTCCCCTTTGTGTACCCTTGTATAAAACCTCGTGTGCATTAGTGCTCGGGGTCACTCTCTTCAGTATCCCCTTCAGCTGTGTCTCCTGCAATAAAGGTGCTGGAACCTCACTAAGGAGTGGCCTCCCCTTTTCTCCTTTACTCGACCTAGTCGCGGTGGGCAGATCCAGAGCATCAGCGAGCGTCCTGCTCATCAGGTTCCACCATAGGTGCGGATATCGCCTAGGTGGTTCCCCACTCCCAGCGTGGCATACCGGAGCGATCTGACCCCTTAGCTAGCCGGACTCCGGTGGGCCGCGTCAGCTGGCGCCCAACGTTGGGCCTCTCCGCGAGGAGCAAGACCCCAAGGAGGACTGAACTGTCCACTCGGTGACTACGTCCAAGTCTTTGGCCGTCAGCTACCCCGGTTGTAGCAGGCCGAGTTCTATTTGGCAGCGCTCCCGGGGACGGAGGCGATAATCCCAGTGACACCAGGAACCGTCTCCAAGGTCAGGACCTCAGCCGTGACACCCCTGTCCGGAGGGTAAGTTGTGTTTGCGTGTGACTGGGAAGGCTCCCCTGTGTGTTTTGTGTGTGCCCTTTGTGAGCCATATCCCAGTTTGCCCCCCGGACCCTTACTTTAAGTTCTTTAAGTTGCCCGTTTTGACACGGTTGTGGGTGGAGTGCCTGAGTGGACTTTTTGTTAACTATGGGTGTCAAACTGTCCACCCAGCAAAAGGGGATTTATATCCAAGTTGCAAGAATCCTTGCGGGTGGGGGGAAACGTTTTTCAAAGGGTTCTTTCAAAAGGTTTACTAGATGGCTGTTCCTCCACTTCCCCCGAGTGTCCCCTGAGGAGGTAGCGTCCCTATCGTTTTGGGACGCTGTCGGATTAAAACTGACTGCTTTGGCAGACCAAGGGGACACTCAGGTGCAAAAGTTCATCTTGCTATACATTTTAATTCGAAATGCACTAAGTCGGGTCAAGGGAGTGGAGAAACAGCCACAACCAAGTTTTACCCCAGTTACCCCTTCCCTGTGTTCCCGTTCCCCTTACCCTACGCCAGGAGAGTCACGCAGAGCAGACTGCTCAGCGCAGGGTAGCCAGGCTCGCCTTAGTCTTCCTGGCTCTCTGTGTCTCTCCCAGCACCCTCGCTCTGGCAGTGCTGGCCACACTGCCAGAGACCTTTCCCTTCAACCCTCTACCCCAGTTTCAACTCCCAAAGTTGTAAGGTTTGAGGTTCCTCCCCAATCTCCTCCCCAGCTTCGCTCCCCTTCTTCAGCTTCTCATTCAAAAATTAGTTCTTGTCCTCCTTCCCCATCCCCTGCACTTCAAAATGGCTCCCAAAGGACACAAGATGGCAGGGACCACATGGCCAGACCCCTCCCTTGTGTTCCTTCTCCCCATAATCCCTTTCTCCCTCTGCTGCCCAACCCCTTCCTCCCTTACAGCCCTCCCCCTCCACCTCCCTCTAACCCCTCCTTCTCCTCCTCTGCTCCACCCCCGGAACTCCCCAAGAAGGACACCACCCCTTCTCCCAGTCACACTTCCAACTCCTCCCACCTCTCTGCCAGCTCCCATCCCCTTCCGACTTCCGGTTCCCATGCTCCTCCTTCCGGTTCCCACGCCACCCCGGAAACCGGATGTGATGAGACTGGGGACTGGAACCCAGAATGGGATGCCATTCCCACCGCCGCTCCGGTCACTTATCGTGGTAGAGGAGGAGTGTTCCCAGAATGGGAGCCCTTCTCCTATCAAAACAAAAAGGAGCTTTGCAAGGCTCAAAAGAAGTTTGGGAGAGATAGCGAATACTTCAAAGGCCTGCTTAGGGCCACTTTCTCCTCGAACATCCTAGTCCCCTTCAACATAAGGGACCTTTCTTCATGCCTCCTAACCCCTGCGGAATACCTGCTGTGGTTGGAGGTATGGAAGAAGGGCGAACCATCAGGAGGGAGCTCTTGCAAAACTCCGAAAGCACCCTTGACACATTTGGCAGTGTGATTACCATAGACCATTTGAGCAGGGAGGGGGAATGGAGCCAGGCCAAAGATCAGGCCAAGGCACTGAACAAGAATATCCTGGAAAGGACCAAAGGAGTGGCAGAGAAGGCCTTCCTGCAGCTGCCCTCTGGGAAGCGGCAGGTTGGGTTTTCTAACATCAAGCAGGCAGAGGATGAGACATTCCTGGGCTTTATCAATAGGCTCAAAATCCAGGTGGAAAAACAAATAGAAGATCCAAAACAACAAGAGGCCATGTTGCTGGACATCGCCAAGATCAATGCAAATTCAATATGTAGGAACATCATCATAAGAATGTCCCTCTATCCTCCTCCGACACTGTCCAGCATGATTGAGGAGTGCACAAGGAAGGAGGAATTACACCTGCTGAACCCAACCCCAACACAGATGCCCCGAACGGTCACTGCACTATTGCAACCGACTGCTCCACTGCCACCACACACACCCAGGGAACCACCGACATGCTACCGCTGTGGGAAGAGGGGGCACGTGGCGCGGTACTGCAGGGTCCCAATCCCCTGTCCAAACCACCAACAGGGGAAGAGAGGGGATCAAATCCAACACAAAAAAAACTAAGGAGACAGCACGAACCTGCTCCGCGTGATGATAGAAATGGAGCAGGTGTCGCGGGGGAGGACATGACCGGACTCAACATCACCACTGGACGTGACACCCACACTGGCTGCGACACACAACATCAGGCTGGCACATCGCCTCGGCATCGGCAGTCCAATAAAGACTGGTCCTCTCAATCACCCATCCCACTAACATGCAAGGACGCTGTTTTTTTCAGAGCCCGGAGCTGGACTGTGATTGCCGTGGAACAGCTGGGTGGAAGATTGATGTGCCCAGGATCAAACTGTAAGTTCTTTGTCTTCAGGGACACTAAACACACACCCCCAGAGATTGAGATCTCCCCGCTCACCCTCCCAGGTGATCTGGGAGAACTCATTCTCTTGGCTCGGTGCAGCCACCCACCCTTCTATTCGGCTAAGGGCCAAGCCATCGCCCAGGCCATAACTGTACCTTCGGGAGTGCCAGTAGACGACCACGCACCCGAGGTCTACTGGTCAGAAGTGGTGGATGAGGACAAGCCGATGATCCCTTGTTATTTGAAGAAGGGAGAAGAAACGCTTGGGATGGACGGCTTGTTTGACACTGGGGCAGATGTGACGATCATCCCTGATAAGAGATGGCTGTCGCATTGGGAATTGCAACCCGTGGCGGGCAAGGTTCAGGGCATAGGGGGTGCCCAATTGGCTAGAAGATCCAAGAGCATCATTCAAATTCAGGGCCAGATGGACAATTGGCTTCTTTACATCCGTTCGTAGCGGATTTCAAGGTTCCCCTGTGGGGGAGGGACGCCATGTCTCAATGGGGGGTTCGCATAGAGATCCCGAAAACCCCTCAGGATTTTTAATTGCGGCCACTGTGGAGCGCCCTACCCAGAAGCTTGATTGGACCACTGATACACCTGTCTGGGTAGATCAGTGGCCGCTCAGCAAAGAAAGATTAAAGGCGCTCAATGAGCTCATGGAGGAGCAGTTGGCTCTTGGAAACATTGAGCCAACTTTCAGCCCTTGGAATTCCCCAGTCTTTGTGATCAAGAAGCCGGGGAAGGACAAGTGGAGACTCCCCCACGACCTCCGAGAAATTAACAAGATCATTGTTGACATGGGGCCCCTCCAACCAGGGATGCCTTCCCCGCCGATGCTCCCACAAAATTGGAAATTGGCTGTGATTGACATCAAGGATTGCTTTTTCAAAATTCCCCTAGACCCTGAAGATGCCTCACGGTTTGCCTTCTCGGTGCCTACCACCAACCGAGAAGCCCCAATGAGGAGATTCCACTGGCGAATTCTGCCTCAGGGCATGAAGAACTCACCTACCATCTGCCAGTAGTACATCGCCTCATTGCTGTCCCCAGTCCGTGCCACAATGGGGGAAGCCATCATCCTGCACTATATGGATGATGTGCTAGTGTGCGCCCCCGATGGCAAAAGACTGCAGCACATGCTTGACCAAGTGGTCAACATTTGTCAAATCCGCGGGTTTCTCCTTGCAGGAGGAAAAGGGTCAGAAGATGCCCCCGTGGAAATATCTGGGCCTGGAGGTTGCTGAGAGGACCATTGCTCCTCAAAAATTGGCTTTCAACAGCAATCCCAAAACTTTAGTGGACCTTCATTCCCTGTGTGGGACGATTAATTGGGTCAGGCCTTGGCTAGGTATCACCACTAAAGAACTAGCCCCTCTCTTCAATTTATTGAAGGGGGGAGAGGAGCTGAGTTCTCCAAGGTCCCTGACCCCAGAGGCCAAAATTGCTTTGCAAAAGGTGGAGACTGCACTGGCAGAGAGGCAAGCTCACAGGTACAATCCTGCTCTGCCATTCAAATTTATTGTATTGGGGAAGTTGCCACACTTCCATGGACTCATTTTCCAGTGGGACCAGGACCAGAAGGACTCACTCTTGATAATAGAGTGGGTTTTCCTCAGTCACCAGTGGTCCAAGAACATTACAAAGCCACAGGAGCTGATGGCACAGCTGGTCAGGAAAGCCAGGGCAAGGCTTCGAGAACTGGCCAGTTGTGATTTCACGTGCATCCATCTGCCTCTTGACCTCTCCAGAGACAAGACATCTCCAGAGAAGTTGACGAAGGAAACGTTTGAACATCTCCTGAGGAACCATGAGATCCTGCAGATCGCCCTTGAGAGCTACAGTGGACAGCTTTCAGTCCATGCCCCCGCTCACAAATTGTTTAACTCAAAATTCCAATTGGTACCTAAAGAGAACAGGAGCCGAACACCGCTCAAGGCTCTGACAGTTTTTACAGACGCATCCGGAGCATCCAAAAGGTCAGTGATGACCTGGAAGGATCCTCAAACTCAGCAGTGGGAGACGGATGTTAAATATGTAGAGGGTTCACCCCAGATAGCTAAGTTGGCTGCGGCTGTCAGGGCATTTGAAAGGTTCTCTGAGCCATTTAATTTGGTAACTGATTTGGCATATGTTGCAGGGGTTGTAGCAAGGGCGGAACACGCGGTCCTCAGGGAGATTTCAAACAAAACATTGTTCAATTTGCTCTCGAGATTGATCCATGCTGTCTCCCACTGAGAGCATCCCTACTTCGTGATGCACGTGAGGTCACACACTGATTTTCCTGGCCCAATAGCCAAAGGGAACAGGAGAGCGGATTCCCTCGCAGCAGCCGCTGTGGACCTGGTAAGGCTTCCTGACATTTTCCAGCAAGTGAAGCTGAGCCATCAAATGTTCCACCAGAATGTGCCTGGCCTGGTTAAGCAGTTCCACCTGAAGCGAGAACAGGCCAGAGCCATTGTGGCTACATGTCCTCACTGCCAGCGCTCGGCCATACCATCACTGGGCGCAGGGGTGAATCCCAGAGGATTGGAGAGCTGTGAAGTGTGGCAAACAGATGTCACCCACATCCCTGAATTCGGCAGGATTAAATATGTGCATGTCTCCATAGATACCTTTTCCGGAGCAGTTTTCGCCTCTGCCCACGCAGGAGAGAAAGCTGAACATGCCATTAAACACCTCTTGCAGGCATTTTCTGTTTTGGGGGTCCCTAAAGAGATTAAAACCGATAATGGCCCTGCCTATACTTCCACGGTAAAAAAGCAGTTTATTCTGTGAAAATAGCCTCTCATTTGAAAGCAAATAAAAAGCAAATCTACAAGTGTTCAGCTACTCTTGCAAATCTTGCACCTTTTTAAATGTGCCTCTGACTGAGTCTAATATGCTTTATAAAAGCAGAACTTACAATTTATAGACACCCTGCAAGTCAGAAAAATTAATACTAGAACTTCATAAAAGAATTGCAGATATATGAATTCAACAGAGAGACACATTTGACCCAGCTATCCTCTCCTGGATGGCTCTGCCACCTGCCTTCCTTCTTTCAGGAAGTTCTGTTGGTATTGATGAATTTTAATAGTCGGTTTTAAATCCTCTTAAAACTGATTGTTCCACTGGGTAGATATTTCAGGCACACTGGACAGCTGTATTAAATGTTTTTCTTTGGGATTTGATTACTTACAGTACATTGAGTTTTAATGCATCAGCTTCTGTTAACACTGGCTTGATAGTATCTCAACAAGTTACAATCCGGAGTTATTACAACATGATTTGCAGGCTGCTGAGAGTAAGCTCTGGATTCTGCCATGTAAGTTATCAGAAATTCAATGTTCCCACATATTACAGAATAACAGAATAATTCCATATAAAATACAGCTTTATCATACAGCTCAATTTTCAATAGGAAACACTATCTAAAAATAACGAATAAAGACGACACATGTTAAAGTACAGATGCATGAAATAAAAAAAAATACTGCTGTAAAAGTCTTCATCTCTATACAAACCTTTCCTATGCAGAGAACAACAATGAAATTTAATGGATTAGTCTTCCTAGTGGAAGACTTTTGCTTAGTTCTAACACCATTAACAATATTGAATATATCTACTGCAGCACAAGGAGACTCTAGAAGGATGGCACCATTATAGTTCATCACTTTCTGGCTAAGAATGCTTCTCTTTACCATAAGCATTTTTATCTACCTACTGCTTCTTTATTTCTCCAGTCCAGTATTAATTTTGTATTCAAGCATCAGTTATTTACAAATTCTAGCAAGCTACCTATAGTATCAATAACACCAGTATCTTATCACAGGGAAAATTAATCTCTAGTTCTGAAAAGAAATACCTGAAATGTTAATAAAAAATACATTAAAATTTTATATATAAGCATGCCAAGAGCTGCTTATGGAATCAAAGAATAATTAAGGTTAGGAAAGACTATTAAGAATATCAAATTCAACCATTAATCCAGCACTGCCAAGTTCATCACTAAACCACGTCCCTCAGTGCCACATCTACACATCTTTTAAACACACCCAGGGATGGGGACTCAAGCCCTACCCTGGGCAGCCTGTTCTGGTGTTTCACAACCCTTTCAGTGGATACATTTTCCCTAATATTCAATATAAACCTCCCCCCTCAAGTCACAGCTTGAGGCCATTTCCTCTCCTCCTATAACTTGTTACTTAAGAGAAGAGGCAGACCTCCACCTTGCAACAACCTCCTTTCAGGTAAATGTAGAGATGCTTCCATGGTTTCTAACACATCAATAACCCTTTCCTCTTTGCTGCCACATGTATCTCCATCCCCTATTTCCACTGAGAAAGGAAGGGTCCCACCAAGGGTCCTTGTTAGCACACCCTCCTTCAAATATTGGTATGCTGTTCCCAGGCTTATCCCTATCATGGCAGGTTTTATTCTCTTCTCTCTTCAAAATAAGTTTCAGACTCTTTCAGTGATCACTCTTAACTCCTGAGCAATGATCCGTTTCCCTCTCTGAGACAAGTGTACCCCCTCTCTGGCCTGCAGGCTTGGTGTCAAACTGATCCATCATCAAAAGGTTGTAGAGAGCCAATGACACCAGGCTCAGAGAGAGGTCTTGGTATGCTGGCTCTTCCTGCTTCTTCCTGCATCACGACCTGCAATTGGAAGGATAGAGAGGGATGTTGCTTGTGCTCCTGATGCCTTAACCAGTCCTCCCAAGGCCCTGAAGTCTCTCATTTGCTCTCAGACTCCCTGCTGGGACTTCATAGCTGCTGGAAAATCAATCATGATAATAATCTGAGGGCTGTACCACAGTGAGGAATTTACTCATGACTTTAATCTGAGCCCAGTAAGCATCAGATTTCTCAAATCTGGTGTGAATATTAAGCCTTTTGTTCCCTCCAGAAAGGAGGCTCCTATGAAAATTAAGTTTTCTTTACAGAAGGAGTTTTGAGGCAGGGCATAGACCCACTTACCTTGGTAACTAACACTTCTGTTCTAGATGAACTGTCATACTCATCATTGTTTGGTTCCACTTGCATATGAAGCCATTGCCTTCATGCAAAGGCACCTTGAAAGGTGGGGCAGTCCCAGAGGAGACATCAGATGTCTGCTGCATCAGGCAGTGACTTACAGCTGTTTTCACCTTTCCCCTAAGTTTCTGTGTTTAACCAGACAACAAAATAATAGAGAATCCTGCATATTTTACACCCTTTATGCATGTTGGGCCTGTCTCAGCAATGCCTCAGGTGTGAATGGTTATGCAATTTCATTTTATATCATGCTGTTGGTAGCACCTAAAAGTAACAGACATAATTTTCAAGAATTGTTGTAAAGATAATTTAATCTTGGGAAACACCTATTTCATTGATAAACAAACCATGATGAAGTTATTTAATAATAATAATTAATAATATTTGCCAATTATGTTCTGCAGGATTTTACTTAAACTGAAACGAATCTTTACCTCCTGATTTCCATGATAACATTCTCTCGTGTGGGACAGGAAGAATGAGATGCCAGCATCTGACCATCTTGATTGCAGTACTGCACTAATACAGCACAACTCTCACCATGGACTTAAATAACGAAACTTCAGATTTTTTATATTATGCTATTTTAAATCAGCATTGATTAAAAATACTTAGCTGAAATATTATGATGAGCAAAGATGTAATAAGAAACTATTTCAGGAAAAAATCAATACAATGTAGTCAGCAGAAAAGAACACCAACATTTAAGTCCATTTCCATGACAGGGTTTTTGCCTTTCAAATGATAAAAATAAATTGTATTTTCCAGCAGCCATTCATCCACTTTCATTTCCAAATGCATTTTACTTCTTTAAATTTAAGGACATAGATATCTTCTGTTTCCTAGCTTTGAAAATTTGAGCTGCAAAAAACAAGAAATGACATGTAACTGAAGTGATATTCTTTGGCTTATACCCTGAGCCATTAAGCTATTACACGGAAAAAGGGATGTCATTGATTTACTTCAGTTTAATTTTTAAAGAGCTGAATGAACAGTAATTATTTCTTTTAAATAAAAAGCCCAGGCCCCTGACAAGTTGCATGTGAAGCCTTTGGGCTGGCAGAAAAGCATTTCAGAATTCCAGACTGAGGTATGAGGGACTACAGAGCTCTTTTGAGGAATAAAAAGTTCTTCTATACACTTATTTTCCGTTTTGACTAGTTCTGTACAATCTCACACTGAAGTGCAGCAGTGTAATACACCTCAGGATTCACCAGTCTGATACTTTAAATGCTACACTGTTATGCCAAAACTCTCTGAGGGCCACATAAGGAGTTTAAAATAAATATTCTGCCCTGCTATAATGTCTGTCCAGATCCTTCAAATTCAGTTTTCCACCCCACAGCAGAAAATGTGTGGAATTGCTGCCTACCTCTTCAGGCTCTGCAGTTCTGTGGCTGCATCGCTCATCAGATGTGCACCACCTACCAAATATAATGTTGTGCTCTAAACAGAATGCAAAAACTTTCTGGGAAGCAATCAAAACTATTTTCATTACTGAAGTTATTACACTTCACTCAAAAATAAAAAGTAATAAGGAACTGATAGATGATTTTACACATTCTTTGTCTTACTTCATCACACATGCTTGTCCTGGATAAATGAAGTCGGGATGGTTCCTCTATAAAACACCTAGCCCCAACAAGGAGCTAAAAATTTTACTGATTAGTGTTAAGTCATAAATGCAAAATAACCGACGACCCAAGTTTCAATGTTGACTTCACAGGCAAATGCACCAAAAGAACAAGCATGCTTCAAAAAATCAGTGGAAACTAGCTCTTGACAAAACCCTTTCTCTATGTAAACAGGAAATTTTGCAGAAAAATTCACTAAATATACTTTACCGGGAAATGACACCAAAGTAGTATTTCCACAATCTATCTTAAGTGCAAGTCAACTTTTCTTTTTTTTTCCCTAAACAAAACTGACACTTACAAAAATAATAGCTTTGTCTTAACAATCTGGTTTTTTTCTAAGCAAAATAATTTTTATGTAGTCACTGCATCTAAGCCTTAGAGACTGACAAAATAGAGCTGCCTCCTCCCTTGTGAAACCTGTATTGATATCAATGAGATGCAGAGAAATTTGTATTAAGATTTCTTATGACCAAAAAACCACATCAAGCTGCTTTATTTATTGCCCTTGAAGGAGGAATAAAATGCATTTCACCCATTCTCAAAAGGATAAACACAGGTTTTCTAAGTATCAGAATACTTTATGACACAAGTCGTATAATACATCTGCACTAAAGAATGGCTCCAAGAGAAAGAGATTTTGGGCCAAAAAAAGTCTTTCATGCCTATTATTGAAAAAGTCTTTTCCTCTTCTTATAGCCCCTCCTCTTCACCTTTGCTTAACTCACATTACAAATATACTCAAAACAGAAAGAGCATCCTGGACAAAAACGAAGCTTCTCAGTTTCTAGATTTCCCCAAAACTGATTTACAACAAACAGTACAAAAATCAGAATGCCTACAACATAGCTGGCTTGGAGGCAAAAACAAACAATAAAAACCTGTCTTTAAGCAATTCTCTTTAGGCATATGCCAGCACTCAAAATGTGCTGAAATTATTAAACAAATATGGCCTTTTCAACTGAATATAGGTCCCTTCTTAGTTACTCAGTTTTGTTCAGAAGGAATAAGACGAGGAAAGTCTTCCATTTCACCTTCTGCATTCTTTCCACTGAGTTTCCTATCAAAGGAGGACAGTTGCCTCCTCCTCACAGTTACTGGCATGGAAGTACCTTAAGTGGGATTTAATGCTGGAGCAGGCAATTTGTACTAAATCATTTCCAAAATTACCTTCCAGTCCATATATTTCCATGCTTCTACTGAGCTTTATGAGTAGCAGCCACATCAGATGGCATATGAATCTTTCACTTGGAACTTTTCTAGAATTGGCTCTCAACTATACAACCTGTAGATACATGTCTTCACCTATCTATGGCATTCTTACAGTGTATGTACTATGTCACCTCACAGAGTAGAATAGATTTCAAATATTTTGAATATAAATTTCCACTACAAAATGGGTTTACCACCTGTGGGACTTTTCCTGTCTTCATCTGGCAGTAAAATTACCAGATTTTTCAGGGAGACAGTATTCAAGGTCAAGAAATCACACTCTTATGGTACACAACAATCCAGGTACACTTGACTCATTTGTTTGCTACCAGTTTAATTTCCCTCCTGTACTTCATCTATAAATTCATACTAACTGGCTACAAAAAAAAACCCCCAATCAACCAAACAAAAAACATACCAAATATACAAGCAAACAAAACTCAAAACTAAACAAACAACAAAACCCAAAACAAACAAAAAGAACATAGAAACTCCTCCACCCACTCTATCAGCATTCTAATAGTACTGTTTCTATCATCTCTAAAAATTCATGGTAGATAGTAATCATGTCAACATTTCAGTCTTGACAATAAAGACTTCAAATATTGTTAGCTTAACTCTGAAAGTGAGATTTACAGACCACAATTGTCAACCCCTTTGTTAAAACTCTGCAATTTCCACCAGCTTTCAATGAATGGAAATTTAAGTCTAAGCTTTCCACTGTGAGGAAAAGCAATGATATGACTGTCTCTAACTAGCCTTTCTGTTGCAGATAGTAACTATATTTCTTTGAAAAGCCACAGCATTTACTGCCTCTTGCAGTTTCAGTGCTTCACATGATAGCAGGTAAGGAAAAAAGCTGAAACTATTGTAGCAAGGAAATACAGAACATGGAAGATGTTTGGGGAATCAGATGGCATAAATGAAGACTACAGAGATTCATTGAAAAAATGAACACAGGGTTGTGCAAGGGGAGAGAAAGAAATTGTAAATGGGATTAGATTACTGCAGCTAGAGTGTGTAAAACAAACTGTAAAATAAAGCTTTTATTTGGTTGCTGAAGACATACTTCAGATAAAAAAAAGCACTGATATCAGGTGTCTTAGATGACTTCTATCAGAAACAAGTTTCAAGTAAGTTAACACAACTTTTAACATGTCTTTTGAAAATCTTAAGAGGTTTTTAAAGCAAAAGAGTATTTCCTGAAGAATAGAAACACACAACTAATGCTATATGACAAGGATCATTTTAAAGGAATAATCTCTCAACATTCATTCAATTACCCAAAAAAGGAAGGAAAGGCAATTGTTCAAATAAATTAGCATCTTCAAATTATATTGAACAATTAATGCAGCAGCAACATGCTCAGGTCCACAGGAAGCAAGTATTATAAACAAAGACAGCTTTACAAATGTGAAGCTCAAGTTACAATCCTTAGCTGGGATATCACTGCATACATATTATTGCAGTTAAAATAGTTTAATTTCTCCTCCTTTCTGCACAAGGTACTAGCAGGTACAAGCAGAATAATTTGCTATTCTTGCACTGACCTTCTTGTTATCATGGCTGTAGGTTCAATCACCAGGAAGTTTAGCTTTGTACAAACCCTTTAAAAAACTATTACTGTTCTCTCTTCATTCCAGGACACATGGCACAGACAGTGAGTGAGCACTTTACAGTCATGCCAGAGTTGTTTCACAGACAAGAAATAAATACAAAACTTCCAGATCCAGATCCTGTGTTTCACCTTTAACCTCCCTGCCTTCTTCTCCTACAAATATTTGAGTATCCCTGCTATTCATCAGGATAAAAGCCCAGAGAGGTGATCAATCCAAATGTTTTGCAAACACTCTCCTTTGGTCAAATAAATATGACCTACAGGTACTTTCTCCTCCTACAGCAGCAGGACACCCTGCATTTAATCGTGTATGTGTAGCCAAAAACTGTTGTTCCAACAAAATAAATCATAATGGGAAGACACTTAACTATTTGAAAGCATCAGCTCTGTTTGTTCCTGAAGACTGATGTGAGGTCTTCTTGCATTGCCACCCCCAATCCATAAGGCTGGGTGTACAGTACTCTGTAACATCGGTGTGATTTTGCAGGTTCTCCCTTTGAGTCACCCTGACTTGAATTTAAACACATTATTTTACTTTTTGCTTACCTATCAGTAGTATAAACAGCATGTAGAAAAATAAATTGATGGGTTAATATAATTGACCAGAACAAATAATAGTGCTGAACATTTTTATTGTATAAAGAGATTCCAACCACAAAATCCAAATGTTTACAACACAGGATGAGTCAAAGTTAATTTATCATGGATGCCTCTTTAAATGGGAAGTTTACACTAAAGATTTGAATATTAAAAAAATTTTTGGGTTGCCAACTGTGTTTGGAAAAGACTGTGATGGAAACACTTGGAAAAAAAACAGAGAGGTACTCTCAACATAACACAGTCGAATTCACAAAGTACAGCAATTAAAAGTCACATTGGTATTTGAGAGGGAAAAAGAGATTAGACACCTGGAAATATACCTATCATATAGAAGTTCCAGGAAGAAGGCTTTGACCTATTTTCTAACAAAACTAGCCACCTTCCCTCTCCCCTTGTGATTCATCAAAACTGGAACAATTTCCAACTGAGAGTCACATAAATTTTATTAGAATAACTTTGAATTACTACAATTAATGTTCTTGCACACACATTTTGCAATTAATTTAACATCCTTCTTGCTTCCTCTGAATGTTATAATTAGCACCTCAGTATTCAGGGTTACTTGCGGTAAAATTTGCCAGCGGTAGGTCTTTATCTGTGTTGACATATGGAAAGGTGTCCTTCCAGTAATTGGTGAAGGACAAAGCCAAGGCAGTTGCCATACCAAGAAAGGAAAATAAGCCAGAGGTAAGAAAGGATTGAAAAAAGGGTGGGAAAAGTATTTTGGGAGTACAGGAATATTTTTTCTTCTTTCCTGCTGAGGAAAAGAAAAAAAAAGGTATGCAAGGTACTGACTTAAGGCTTAGGGTTCCCCTAGAACCCGCTACTTGCTTTAAAACAACAAAACAGATAGACCAGATCCATGAGAATTTTTCTTAATTTCATGTTTAACTCTAAGCCAATTTGAAAACATAATTTATTGCAAGGATTTCAAAACAAATGCCACTCACAGAAGATCAGAAGGCCAAATTTGCAGGTGTTGTGTCCTGACAGCAATGCTGGAAGTCACGGATTTGAGTTTTCAGTCAGGCATACAGAGGACCTTCACCTTTCTCGGGAAGTAATCCACAATAAAAAATATATCCCTGCCACACATGACAGATCTAAAGGTGACCAATTTAGAGCTTCAACAGTGAAGAAAGTGCAGAGGTAATTACAGAAATGGCACAAGGTATCATAAAACTAGCCCTGTGCTCAAGGTTAAGTTCATGAATGCTTTCCTCTTCAGGACATTTCTGATGTCAATGTTTCCAACACATGACTTAGAAACCATATATCTTTGCTGACCATGTGAGCACTAAACTGTTCACCTTCAAGCACCAGATGCTTTTATCAAAAAATATTTTTTTTATTAACCTGCAGTAGAGTAATTGACTCTCATTATCTTATTCTGCAGACTTTTTGAAAAGTTTTTTTGAGAATGCATGATTTTTGCATATAAATATATACCATTACTACATATCACAAGTCTAGTAGTATAGTAAATTTTAAAATAGAGTATATAAAACAGAAGCACTAAAAATCTGTTCATTCATGTCTTCACAACATGAAAATAGAAATCAGCTTAAGACATACGCTGTTTGGTTTTCATGTTCAGTATAAAGCAGTATTTCTTTATTCAAAATGCTATTTTTAATAATTTATAAAGATAAAATGGAGTCATCCACCTTGTATTTAGCACAGAACAAACAAATGGTTAAAATGGATGCCGTAAAATCAATCTTTTTTTAATAATTTCACCCCTGCCAGTGAAGATTACTGAAAGATCACTGGAAAAACTAGGTGTGGAAGTGGACGCTGGAAGTCACAACAGTCTTCCCAAACAGTGGCTTGTGTGGGTTATAGCACAGCACTTAAGTTACCCACTCCCCTAAGAAAGAGGAATCATTGGTTCTCAAGTTCTCCACTAGATATTTTAAATGGAAGTCCCAGTTAATTTGTACTGAGCACAAATCATCACCAAACAAATGCTTTCTTGATTATTGAGAGAAGACATAAATTTGAAACTCCATCATGCACAGCTTCTTAGTGCATAGGGCAGAGTGGCAAAAAAACATCTCTGATCATGGCTAAAATTAACTTGCATCCACTTTGTTTACTGTTTCAACACATTTTTGCCCAGCAAAAGAAACTTCATTTAAATCAAGAAAGAAATCTAGATTACTAGTAGCATGTGTCTGTGCAAATGAATCCTGAATGGCTTTGCAACTGTCTTTTCATATGTCATGTACTCTGTGAAATATTTATTCAGTACAGCCCTTTTCAACCAGTCACTTCTTGCTTTATACATCATGGCTGAGAGAGTTTTTTACCTCTGCTTTCCTTACTAAGCTAGTAGAACATATGCACACTCAGCATTTCACTTTCATTTTGGGGATTATTTTTTAAACTTCAGTTTTAAGTTCATAAAGCCACAGGTAAGACAGTTTGAGTAGAAATTTCCATAAGTCTTTCAAAGATTTCTCAAGGTTGTCTTCTCACATTAAATTTCTTTCCCCTATTTAAGCTGTCAATTCAGTATCATTTCAAGCAACTAGGTCAGGGATACCTGAAGTCTGAACTGCAAACAGCAGATATTAAGGAAGTAATCTGCTGAAGAGTAAAATTAATAGGCAGAGCTTTTCTGTCACATTTTCTTTTTTTTTTTTTTTTTTTTTTTTTTTTTTTTTTTTTTTTTTTTTATTATTAAAAAAGGAAGATCCCCTTTGAACTCTGTTCTGGTCAGTAGTGCTTGACACCCACTTAGACATTCTGTAGATGTACCATGAGGTTGAACTTTAGGGAGAGAGAAATTTTGGATATTCCCCCATTCTTGTAAAAGGCACTAGAAAAGCCAGCAAACTCAACTTAATTACAGCCACACCGAGAAACAAGCAATGCAGTTATTCACAAAGGCCTTCTATCTTTTCTAAATTATGTTCTATGAGATAAGTAGGTCTATTAAAATGATGATCCCAGAGGAAGAAAACTGATCAACAACCTACAACAGAACTTAATGACCAACATTTTTCTTTTTAAATAGTGAAGAAATTGGTTTATCTCAAATTCAGTAATATAGAAGTTTAAAAAGCAAGAGGTTATTTAAGAAGTTGTGTGTGAGATGAACTTGGAAAACCTAACTTTGCAAATAAATGTACTATAATAGTTGTTTCAATATATTGTTATTTATACTGAAAAAAAAATGTTTTTAGTCTGTTGCTTCTATTGGTTATCCCTCTAAAGAACAGCAGTAATGACAAAACCAGTTTCTACAAAATTAGTGAGGGTGCTCTATCAAATTATCTTCAGACTAAGAATCATATTTAAAACCACATCTTGATAAATATATTTTATTCTGACTTTATCCAGCTTGGAAAGAGCCATACCTGGAAAAGCTTGGAAAGAGCCATACCTTGGAAAACACAATGGAAGACAGATGCAAAAAAAAATTGTCAATTCTAAGCTGTCTGTTTAAATTTCATCATCTTCTCTCCACTGCACTGACAGATGACAGTGGTCTTGACACAGAGGAAAATTCTGAAAGGGAGCAAATTACTCTCCTGGTGCTTCATTATATGCGTTGTAAAGTTAAAGCATGGAAGAGAAGACAATAGCAGAGGGTCAATACCCCCAGGTAAGCAGGCTCAGCCCTACAAATTAAAATCAGTACTATCATTTTACTTGGACTCTGCTAGGGAAAATATCATGTTCTCCATATCAGCCCCCTAGTGAGTTTTACAACACCAGAGCAGATTGTAAATATCAAATTATTACTTGTTGCACCAACTGGCATTATATTTGATTAGTTCCAGTTTTAATTGCTTTCTCTCACACACTTGCTCTGTTGGGGCACATCCCACTTGCTATAGGATTATTCCAAAAGTAGCTCCTGCATATCAAGGCTTTCCCTAGGAGTTTTCTTTCATATGCAAGCTTTGTCTACACTGTCAAATCTGAAGCCTTTGATTACCAGTTTTCAGGTGCAGCAGATCCTTTTCATTGGCGCCATATCTCACTAGGAGCCATGACACATGCCAGGCTGATTCTATACCAAATTTGGTTGCAATGTGTTGCAGGTGAGCTCCACTGCCCATGCAGGGACAGGCATTCCCAGCGCTTTTGGGACGAGCTGTGCACCCATGCTGAGCACTGGCCACCTCCTCCCTACAGAAGCAGTGTCCACATTTCCACATATCTCATTTTGTGCTTCCTGGAACCAACTGCTTCTATCTTTGCTAAATAAGTATAAAATATGCAAACTGGAAAAAACCCTACTGCTACACCAATTGTTTCCACCCTCCCCTGCAACATGCCAAAATAATTAAAGAAGTCTTCCAAATTGTTTGTTGTTTTAGGAGAAGCATAGAGGAAAAAAAAACAACAAAAAGAAAGAAAAAAACCCAAAAGTACGAATAGTAGCTTAGGAAGTGCATCAAAAGACCCAAAACAATGTTCCCAGCCCAATATAAGATCTGCAATATTTAGCCAATAACCACATTTCAGCTTACAGCACCAGGTGATTATATACTTGTGATACTTCTTGAAAATTAGATATTTTCTCCTTTCTGCTTTCACTAGCTGAAAGATTTTTCTGTAACTTCACAACCTGTACAAGACTTATTAGGCGAAAGAAATTATTCTTAGCTTGCTTTTTGAGGAAAGCAATGATAATTCCCATTTAAGATAAGTCAGTCTCAAGGTTGCATATGTGATTTAGTCTCCTAAAGCAGTCATGGGATAGGACCCAAGATTAAAGACTAATTCTCTGCATTAATCATAATTTTTTAACTGCAAGCCTTGCAGAATTAAAAACTGAATAATCTTCTGCTCCTAAGTGTGAGCACCCATTGCATTCCATAACTGTTAGACAAATCCCTTGTGCTCATTCCCTTCTGCAAGTTGTCTACATAAGGAGACAACCACACACTTCTCTTCGATGAAATACTCCAACTCTAGACAGAAAGCATTATGAGGGTAATATTGTTCAGAATGAGAATACCCTATTGCAATGCGCCTATTTTAGGTGTGCATTGGAAGGAAACTATTCAGCAAAGCTGACAGTAATTCCTAACATTTGAAGGCTAATTTCTGCTATCTTGAATTCCTTTCACACAGCCTTTCCTATATATTCAGACGACTGCTATATATTTCAGAAATTTGCTATTATTTCAAACAGGAAGGTTTATCATTTTTAATACAAGCCAATCCAAACTAATTCATTTGGAAACAAAATTTCCCATGTTTCCTGTCACCTGGAGGAAATGTGCCTGTCCATAAATAAAATCTGTGCAGGCTGGATGATTTCTCACACCCATGACATATACTCAGGCATGCACTGTGAAACTCAGCCTCAGGTACTGTGCTCCTATATACCTCTACATCTGATTTTAAAAAAATAGCAATAATCACCCACATTGGGATTACCATGCTTTGTCTGGAAAAATAACTGGCTTCTGATGCACAGCCAGCTGTCATGATAGGAGCTGTATGGAATTCGTGACATTTTGCTAAGAGATGAAAATTGTGGCATTCACTAGGTCCCCTCTAGGGCTCAAGGTATTCACTTGACCTGTTCTTCAAAGTGGATGTAAGAAAACCTTCATCCATAAACTATGATCCAAATGTGTAGAAAATCCTTTTCCACCAGGGTGCTATAGGTTTCAAATTTTTTGATGTTCATTCTTTGCTAGTAATGCAGTTTTATAAGTGTTTGTTTTAATGAGTTAAGCATCTTAAATACAAAGAATAGTATTAAACTGAAAATAATACTCAGAAAGAAAATTGTTACTTGGAAAATGATTGTATCAAAAACTTTACCTCCATTTTCAATACTAATATGGTTAAAAAAAATTCAAGGAGGTGGAGTCACCTTGACTAATTGTTTCTTATGAAGAGGTCAAGGTTGTTTTTTATTATTTTATGGAATTTTTTTAGTGGTTAGGCTTTGTTGTCTTGTTTGATTTTTCTGTTAGTTTGTTTTTTCTTTTCTCTTTTTGTTTTTTTTTTAGGAATTTAAAAAAAAAATTACTCTTGGGCAGATTTTTGACAGCAATACAGTTACTAATATCATTTCAGTTCAAAGCAGAGCAATTGAATAATCATGAAAATGCATTCAGATTTCTGAGATAAGTAATATATGAAATTTCCAGGAAAGACTTCCTGTAAAGACTGATTACACAGAAGACCATTTTAGATTACTATAATTTAGATACAGTAAACCCCCCCTAGAAAAATGTCTTCATTACACCTTCCAAGCACAATATACTATATATGACTCCTGTCAAGCGTCAGTTTTGTCTTGATGTTTGACTAAAGCGAAAAGCAGGCAAAAGGATTAATCTGGAGAAATCTCTGCTACACAAGCTTGAGAACACTGTGGCTGTCAA
This sequence comes from Certhia americana, assembly GCA_018697195.1. NCBI lineage: Eukaryota > Metazoa > Chordata > Aves > Passeriformes > Certhiidae > Certhia > Certhia americana. Next base: position 84,466,756 of record CM031858.1, on the reverse strand, counting down.
AAACAATCTGTTACTTTGCAATCAAGAAGGGTCTTTTTTTACAGAAGAGAGCAGCCAAACTGTACAGTACCCATACATGCAAGCAAGTGATATCCATGTCTGACACGTTTGGAGGAGGTGCATCTGCATTCTTCAAAGGCACCAGCCATGTACCTACATTAGAACCAATAGATAATTATGAGTCCCAGTTCCTTGTAGGAACATTTCAAAAAGCCATAATATACACTGAGTACTGTGATTTAAGATATTTGTATTCAGTCTTTCACTTTACATAATTCCTCCATCAATCATTTTCTAATGTATGTGAATGGCCATCAGGCTTTCAGGATGCGCATTCAAAAGAAAAAAAGAATCCTACTGCTTCTCCAATCTAACTTAAATTCCATAACCACAAAATATTCACAATTTTCCTTATTAAATCCCTTAGAATTAGTTTATTAACTAGACTCATATTTTGAATTGAAGCAAATTCTACAGATATGGGTCAACTACCCAGACAAATTGACTGAAACATGTCACTAACCAGTCAATCCTCAAAATTATAATTAAAAGAAATGATGGGGGTTTTTATGGTTTTTAGGTTAAATGACAAGCAAGGCAAGAATACAAGAAATTATAGAACTTTAAAATAATACAGATTACTGAATACTACTAAAATTCGTAAGTTTTTCGTAAGCGGCAAGCAAAAACGCTGCAAGTCAATTCAACTTTTACATTTTGAGCATCATTTGAAGTAATTCCATTTGTTTATTTATTTTTGCATTTGGTATCACTAATGTAACTCAGAGTAGTTGAATTGCATTGGTGGGATAGGAAACACTATCCATTAACTGAGAACATCGTTCTCCACCTGTGACCCAGCTAACACCCAGATAACATGCATGACTCTCCCAGCACACTGAAATACAGTGCTGAAGAGTCCTAGGATAACTCAGGCTCCACAAAACTGTCTGGAGCTCATGTCCATCAGGGGAAAAAACAAAAATAAATATAATATACTGAGTATCTTGACTTCTTTTAATGTTCAGAAGAAACTTTAACCTGATGATTAAAACAGAGCTACAGGACAAGTACATTCTACATGCAAACTACTCCAATAAAATTTAACCTACCTACTCTACATAGGATTCTGTCCTGCAAAGCTAGTGCTAATTAAAGTAAGCATTTACTTTTAATCACACCAGAATCCATTTGCCCATTTTACTTGTCAAGAGGCAGGCATATAACATCAGAGGAAATAATTTCCATTTTTTACCAGTATAAACTCTGAGATGTGTTGTTTGGCACTAATATAGCCAACAAGAAACTTTTCAGACCTGAAAACTTTTCCCTTTTTTTCAGTGTTTCCTGAAATTCTTCTCTTTCAGCAAGCACACTCAGATCATTCACAGATGCATTTATCACACCTAATGATCTTCTTCCTGGCATTCAACTTTCTTTCAACTCGAATTGATTTTCTTTGAGGAATACAGATGTGTCTGAAAAACAATATATCTGTTCTCCACAAGAGATAAATTAATGTGAAATCAAATACTGCTGTTGTTGAGCTGTCACATTTACTAGCATCCTCATTAAATGTTTTCAGGATCTGGCTTGTCTAATAATCCAAATATAATGTAGTATCTCACACCCCATTCTTGTCAAATACTAGCACACTCTGTTCACATATGTAGGTGCTTGCTTTGTGGTTCATTCAATTTCCAAAGACCACCAGTGAAAAAAAGACATTCCACTGGGAAATGTCTTTGTGCGAACAATATCCTATAAATTTCTGTAGGAGCAGTCAGGAAGCAGTCCTTTTTTATTGCTTTTAAAGGGCTTTGTTCACTGCAGTCAGAAGTCTCCAAGTGAAGAGATGGAAAAGAGATTAATTGCCTCATCCGCTCGGGATGTAATTCCCTTTTAGGGAGTACCATAAAGCTTAGAAACCTTATTGATGGAGCTGTGTTTTTCCATGGAAACACTGTTAGCTTCTTTGCAATAGGGTTAGTCAGTTCAACTGGGTAATTTCAGACTGGCATTTTATTAGCTGGAAGAATCACATGCTGTTACAATCTTTCTGTATCTGGACTGAAAATTCCTTATTAATCTGCATATGACTGCACAGTCAAAGTCTTTCAGGAGAAAGTTAGATGAACTTGGAAGTTTCAAGGCTTTAATGAAAGGATGGTTCTCCTTTCACTCCAGACAGAGTTGGAGATTTTGGGTTCTTGTTTTTTGATTGGGTGTTTGGGTTTGTTGTTAGGGGGGTTGAGATTTTTTGGGGGGTAAGGGGTGTAATGGAGGCCAATGCCTTGGCCTCATAAATCTATAGCTATGATTATGTTGATTTTGAAAAGAAAAAATGGTATTTTGGGTAGTGCATTAAGCTCTGGGATCCCAAACACAAGAAAGATGTCAACCTGTTGAAGCAAGTCCAGAGGAGGGCCTCAAACTGATTAGAAGGATGAAGCATTTCTCCTCTGAGGAAAGGCAGAGAGAACGGGGTTTATTCAGTTTGGAAAAGTGTAGACTGTGGGGTGACCTAATTGTGCCCTTCCAGCAGCTGAAGGATACTTACAGGAAAGATGGAGAGGGACATTTATGAGGGCATGTAGTGACAGGACAAGGGGCTGTGGCTTCAAACAGAAACCAATGGGTTTAAATTAGACATCAGAAAGACATTTTTTACTATGAGAGCTGTGAAGCACTAGAACAGGCTGCCCAGAGAAGTTGTGAATGGCCAAACCCTGGAAATGTTGAATGCCAGGTCGGATGGAGCCCTAAGCAATCTGGTCTAGTGGAAGACATCCCTACCCATTGCAGGAGGGTTGGAACTAGATGATCTTTAAGGTCCCTTTCAATTCAAGCTATTCTCTGGCTATGTGATTCTATACAGTATCTGTTACACATTCAAACCAAATTATACAAACCTTTTGGTTTTTTTGAGCAGAATATTGAAAGTCTGAAAATGAATGCAAATTGAGCCAGTCTCTTAACTAAAATAGCCCACCATTCTCTGATTCCATGGTTCTTATCATTTACCAGAGCTCAGAAGCTTTGTACACATCATGAAAAGTAAGTCAAAGCCTGAGGTCATTGTACCATCTAAAAGCTGAATATAAAAAGAAAAACAATGAACCTAAGTATTTCTCTGTAAGCCTTCTCTCTTCAGAATATTTTACTTATTTTAATTGATTTGATTGTGCAATATGAAAAAATGCAAATTCATATTATAAAAACAGGAGTTAAACACCATTTTCAATAAAAGAGACGAACTGATCAGTTCAGGAGAGGAGAAACAACTTACATTTTGCATTACATCAACAAGCCATCTTCATTTCTGTTATTTTCAAATTATTGAACAGTGAATCTTGGCTAGACTTTTCCAACCATCTGTACTGAAAACAGTTTTCTGAAGAGATGATTACCTGCTGGTAGTTAAATTAAATGTATTCACTTCTTAAGCCTAAGAGCAGTATCATGTCCTAATAGCCTCCTCTTACACTGCTTCAAAAGGGCCCAGTTGGACTAGACCAGCTCCACAGCAAATATTCTGATTGTTAGGTAAAAGGAAAACTTAGCAGTATCAGCATATTGCAGGCAAGGCAAAGTTCCTGCTTAAGCACCAGGAAACAGTTTAAGAGCAAAGATACTGGTCTGTTATTCAGGATTATTTTTGAAACTATGTAAAGCACAGGGCTTTTGCAACCTGACTCCGAAGATCAGCATTTACTTTTGTAATGGGCTGCAAGTATTAAGACTTCATTATCAGGATGAGATTGACTTCTGCTTTCTAAGCTGCTACTGTTCAACTGATGAAACCTATCAACAAAATCAGCATACATCAGGAGCTGTTATACTCTAAGTTCCCCTTGACAGATTCTCCTTCATTCACCATTGAACATGTTATAATGCCAGACCAGTGAATAGTTAATAGAGTTATATAAAGGACAATGACAAGGTAAAGTCTTGGACTTTCACCCTTTACTAAACTCATTACAATGCTCTGAAGTGGATTAAAATAGCACAGAAAGGACCTTTGATCCTCTTTCAGTCACAGAAATGACCTTTGAATTTTATTGTGTTTACAATAATCTTCTATGCAGATAGGTGTGAACTTTAACTAAATTAGTTTGACCTATTGCAAATAGAGAAAAATGATTTGCATTTAGTGTTTCTTCCTGGAAACTAAGGGCGAAATGAAACCATGGAGCAGCATATCTAGAAAATGCTTAAACAGTGTCTCTAATTCTACATCAGGAATATGCAAAATTCACCAGAGAATCATAGAATCTTAGACTTGTTTGGGTTGGAAGGGACCTTAAAGATCCTTTAGTTCCAACTCTCCTAGCAATGGCAGGGATGCCATTCACTAAATCAGACTGCCAAGGCTCCCTCCAACCTAGCCTTGACTATTTCCAGGGACGGGGCAGCCACAACTGTGGAGCTGACAATTCTGTGTCTCTGAAACTTCATAGCTGGAGGCCTGTCAGGGTCCTTTCTTTCCTAGGGAAAGCTTCTCACTTTCCCAAGGAGAAATTATGTAAACATAGTCTCCAAACGATATCCTTTCTCAAAACAACAGGTAGTGTTTTTCATCCTTGCTTTTCATGTCATAGAATATATTGTTTCTCTTACTTAGCCAATTGTAATAGAGAAGGTGGTGTTTCCATTCACCAATTGCTTTTTACTTAGCAAAGTACCTTATATAAGGTACTCTATTTGTTAATAAAGATTCCTCTTTTCAGCCTTCTGATGTACTTATTTGGAGTCTGTGTGTTTCTGTTCATAAATAACAGTGATGCACAACTTGTCTGGACAACCTATTCTAGTGCCTTACCACCCTCACACTAAAGAATTTCTTCCTAATATCTAATCTAGACCTACCCTCTTTCAATTTAAAATCATTGCCCCTTGTTCTGGTGCTACTTGCTCCTATAAAAAGTACCAGGAAAAGATAGTCCTTTTAATAAGCCCTATTAAGGTATAGGAAAACTGCAATCAAGTTTCTCTGAAACCTTCGCTTCTCCAGACTGAAAAATCCCAAATCTCAGCCTATCTTCAAAGAGAGTTGTTCCAGTTCTCTAATCACATTCATGGCACTCCTCTGGGCCCACTCTAATGGGTCCATGTCTTTTTTGTGCTGAGGGTCCTGACCTGGATGCAGAATTACAGGTGGGATCTGGAGTAGAAGAGCAGAATCACCTCCTTCAACCTGCTGAGAAAGATAGAAGCAATTTCTTTCCATAGATATTTTTCGTATGCAAAATTTCAAATCAATGACCTGTCTTATTTGCGTTTTGAATTAATGTATTCAAGACATACACAGTAGCCTTTTCTGAGACAGTATAACAGAGACGGTGCACAGCTGCAGTCATACAGAGAAAATCTCAACTGAAGTGCACTCAGAACCCCTATAACAGCAATTTTGGAAGTGGGATGGTCTGCACCTCAAGCACTTATGCTTTTAGTCCCCTGACACAGTTTCACTATCTCAGTGCAAACTAGAATGCGAAACTGAGTTTTGCTTGCTTCTCTAAAATACCATTCACTGTGCCCATATGCTCATATACAGGCTACCATCCAAAGAAGGGGTTGGCAGAAGCTGGATATATTTATTAGGAGAAGAATTTATCTTCACCTGTCCTGCCTTCCCATTCTTCCCTGAGGGATCTTTTGTCAGAAAACAGCTATTATGTTTAAGACAGAGCTTTGGTCCAGACACCATTCCGTCCCTTACGTCCCTTTGCCTGTCACCACACACCTCTCAGAGGTACATACAGGTATGTCAATATGCAGACATATTTGCTGCTCCTGCTGCAAAGCTGTTACCATCATATCGTCATACCATCTTAACGAGGCCAAACGGTTCTCTAAGTCTAAAGGCTTTACAAGCTTTATAAAGGAAAGTGATTATGTAGTCTAATCTAATGCTTATAGTTGCAAATGAATAAAAACTTTATTGACACTCAAACTGTCCTCTATAAACTATCCAGAAGTTTTTATCACTGAACACTTCTAAACACATCCGTGCAGGAGCTGAGATGTTTTATAGTCATTATTTCAAACTCTGCACTAACAGGCCCAAGAGTTCATAAATATTTGGATGAGAATTTAGTTCTCTATAAACAGGCCTACAAATTTCTATCACAGTCATACACTTACACATAACTAAGATTCTGAGACGCTAGCTGTGGCCACATATTACTACCTTTCCTAAGAGGCTCATTTACTTACTATTAAAAGAGAATAACAACAACAACCTGTAAACTTCATCACATTTTGTACAAAAATACAAAACGAACAGATGTGCATTAGGTGATCACAACTGTAGCTCCTGACGAAAAAAACAAAAAAAACCTAGTGGACCATTATCACCAAAATATAAAGCTCAACTGCTAAAAATACACCTGCTTTTGGAACTAATAATCATAGAAATGAATCAGAGAATCTCAGGTTGGGTTAGACTTTTAAGATCATTGAGTCAAACTATTAACTCATCACTGCCAAATCCACCACTAAATGACATCCTCAAGTGCCACATCAATGGTGACTCAAGCCCTAGCATAGGTAGCTTGTTCTAATGTCTGACGTATCTCTTGGTGAAGAATTTTTTCCTAATATTCAAACTAATCCTCCCCTGCTGTAACTTGAGACCACTTCCTCTGGTCCTATCACTTCTTACTTGGTGGAAGAGATCAAACCCCAGCTGGCTACAATGTTCTTTTAGGGAGTTGTAGACAGTAATAAGGTCACCTCCTTTTGACCAGGGTAAGTAGCCCCAGCTCCTTCAGCCTCTACTTGTCAGATCTGTGCTCCAGACCCTTTCCCAGCTCCATTGCCCTTCTCTGGACATGCTCCAGCACCTCAGCCTCTTTCCTGTATTGAGGGGCCCAGAACTGTACACAGGATTTGAGATGCTGCCGCATCAGTGCCAAGTACAGGGAGACAATCCCTGCCCTGGTACTTCTGGCCACACTGTTTATGACTCAAGCCAGAATGCCACTGGCCTTCTTTGCCACCTGGGCACACACTGGCTCATGTTCAGCTGCTGTCAGCCAGCAGTCCCAGCTCATTTTCTGCTCAGCTGCTTTCTAGCTACTCTGCCCCCAGCCTGTAGCACTGCACAGGCCCAAGTGCATGACCTGGAACTTCACCTTGTAAACCTGGCACTTCACATCACAAAAGTGGCCTCAACCCATTGATCCAGTCTGCCCAGATCCCTCTGCAGAGCCTTCTTACCCTTCAGAAGATCAACACTCCCACCCAGCTTGATGTAATCTGCAAACTCACTGAGGGTGATCTTGATCCCTCACCCAGGTCATCGATAGAGGCTATTAAACAGGAATAGCCCTAATATTGAGCCCCAGGGAGCACCATTTGTGATCCAACTCCACTTGTGTGCTCACTGTTGCTGGCCCATGCTGGCATAAGAGCAGGGCACATCCTGCAGCCTGACACATTGTCAGGGACTGAAACAGTTCATGCCTTAAACATTGCTATGAAGTTTTGCCCATTATGGGAAAAATTGTATAAAGAAGCTAAAGCCATAGAAGCTTCCCTGAAGAACTTTGGACTGCCACTTAAGCCCCAAGATAAGATAAAGAGCAAACCCATTGTTTAATCACCTCATGTCTAGGGAGAAACAAACAAGGCTGAAGGAGAGGAATGCATCCACAAGGAAGCCAAACACAGCAGAGATTCTTCCCTGGCTGAGTTTGGGGTGGGGGAGACTGCAGCCCACAGAAACCAGGTTTACTGCCCCCAAAAGGAGGTAGGGGGTGGGGGGGAAGGAGGTTTATGATACAACTTCTGGTCAGAGGCAGAAAACACCCATCCTCCCTCACACAAACTGGCACAGCTGTGAAACCCCCAACCCCATAGGCCACATCCATGGACATTCATGTGAGAAGCAGCTGTGAGGATGTGTCATAATCCATCAAAGACCTCCCAATGCACCCCCAAGGGTCATTCCTGAAGCCTTGCATCACAGGACTGCACGTGATGCAACAAACCCAGAGTCTTTTGCAAGAGACAATGGCAAACTCTCCCCACCCAGGGAGGTGCCTGTGTTTTTCTACCTGGCCTGAGAGTATATTAACCCATCAGACTCTATGCTTTTTGGGGAGGACCTTCACCACCAAGATGACCAGCTGGAGAGGATCAACAGAGCATCATTGGGATCCATGGAGAGGTGATACTTTCCATATTCTGTCCCTGTGGCTCTCTTTCTGTCCCCTCCACCTATTTCCTATTCCTTTCTTTCTTTCCCTCCCTCTCTCTCTCTCTCTCTCTCTCTCTCTCTCTCTCTCATAAATACTATCAAATAAAACCCATACTATTATCGCTGGCATATGGTCTCATTTGCACCTTAATTCAGGCAGAGGAATTTCTAATAACCTTTAATAACCGGATCATGACACACATTGGTGGCAGCATAATCCCATAGGAACTTTCTCTTGGTGGTCAAAACTGTCAAATCTACCCCCCTGGAACACATGCAAAGTACAAGCAACAGTTTAGTAAATTTCTTTCACAGTCTAAAGTATTCTGAAAATTAAAAGGGGAAGAAAGAGCATTTCATTGGTACTATATTGTTATGATAACTTATGTAATTGATAGAAGCACCACCTTGTTCTACAATGTACTCATACTTTTCTCAGCACCAGGTGCTTTAAATCCATTCTGAAAAGCCTGAACTATTGTTCGACCTGCAGGCTATTCATCCATTATTTACAGACTTCACAATCATTCTCAAAGTGAGGAGAGAGAAACTGAGCACTCAGGTCTTTGCATGTCCAGCAATACCAAGAGATAAGACAAAAACTTTTGCAAGGCTGGATGTTTTGTTCTCTGCACAATGAAGTATTTTACATGTGCTTTTATATGTGCACAGAAGGTTTTATCAGCTTACGTAAAGTTTAATTAATAGATACTATTTGAAGTCCAGTGCTATAAAAGACTACATTTTCTAATGTAACTTCATTTTCTTTACAGGACTGAAAATAAAAAAGAAAATAAAAACCAGACATAGATGAAGGTCAAGCAAGCCCAGGTAGAATTACATTAATTGTACAGGATTAGGATAAAATTTTCTTATCTTTTCCCCTTATTTCCTCATTGTTACTGACAATCAAGTACTGTACATTGACAGAACAGGTTCATAACTTTAAGATTCTTTCCCTTTGAACCACAGGGTTGTCTTAGCACTGACAGATGCCTGGTGGGAAAATTATATGGTCATCCTTATTGTGTCAAAGGAACCTGAAGAGCTGTTACACAGCATTTGGACAGGGACCAAAAGATGATCATGTAGCTACAAGAAAAATAATCAGAACATGTGAAACTATCTATCCACTGCTGTGGAAAAGAAGCTTGTACTGCATTCCTTCTCCCCTCACTGGAGCCAAAGGAATGGTGGAAACCTCAACAAAGCATTCCAAATGCTAATCAAAGCAGAAGAAACAAGATGAATAAAGATGTATTCGAATTTATAAAAAGGACCTGTTCTTTAATCACACTCTTATATTGGGCCTGGCTGGGATGGAATTAAGCTTCTTTGTAGTTGCTCGTAGAATGCTGTGTTTCAGGTTTATGACTAACATGGTGTCAGTGACACATAGGTGTTTTGGCTACTGCTGAACAGTGTTTTCACAATGTCAGAGCTTTTTCTTTTTCTCACTCTGCTACCCTACCCATGCCCAGACAGTGTAGACCTGAACTCAAAGGGCCAAAGGAATATTCCACACCATGTAACACTGATTATCAAGAAAAAAAATTTTTCTTCCAGAATAGCCATTACTGGTAGACTTGGCTTGACATCAGTCTGCTTATGTGAAGTGATGAATGATAGTCCTTGTATCACTTATTTTTCCTCTCTGCACTTATCTTACCATATTAAACTGACCATAATCAACTACCAAACTTGTGTCAAGCACAGGTAACTCTCATGAGGCCCATACATTTTATTAGTTTTTACTGACCACAATATATCACGTGAAGAAAGAACAAATTATAGCATTCTCTAGGTTTAAAGCAAGACTGAAGAGACTAGTAAAACCCCCCAGTAAGTGCACAAATGAAGTCCATATTTCTTTGGAAAATGGATGGAGGAAAATTATTTTTTTCTGTATAATGGCTTACTTTTATTCTGAAAAAATTAATAATTATAAGGAAAATGGGGATATCATTTGTAACATGTCAAAACTGTGCTGACTGCATAAGCACTAAAAAGCCTTGTTTATAGAAAAAGTAACTGATGTCTTAAGTCTGATTAAATATACAAATGAGCTAAATTCTCCGAAGATATGTAGACAGCTGCATCATTTTTGCATTTCATGATGCTAATTAACTAATATGATAAATAAGGTCATATTTATGCGACTATTTGTAAAATAAAGCTACTTGTTACAATTTTTTCCAATGCATGACACTCATAACCAAAAATGGCCAATGATAACAGTTTTTAGAGACAGACAAATATAAAAACTTTATTATTTTATGCTGGATCTCTATCCATGGAGATGTCTATAAACCCATCCATGGATGCCTATAAATACATCTTGATAAATAGTTATAAAAAGAAAGCATTATTTTTGTTAAAGCTTATAGAAGGGTATTTGAACTAGATTAACGTGTGCTTCTTTCAAAGCAAATGACTACTGTGATTGCAATGGCAGGACAGAGTGCAAGACTTGCAGAAAACATAGTCATGAATGTGTTGCTACCCAAGAAAGGATTACTCCATAGTTTCTTTTTCAAGGCCTCATTTTCAGTAACTTTTGGCTCAGCCAAATGCAGCCATTTAGACACTTAAGTCAAACTCCCAAATATGTGATTTGTAAACTGAATTACAAGGAAAAACAGTCCAAGTGTTGTCAACAGGGTTGTAACGAACATAACAAGGTTTTGACTCCATAGAAGAAGTCTCCATGTTTCCTCTTCTTGTGGAAAATATTTCTCCAGTTTGAGTAAGTTGTATATCTCAGACATCAAAGATTTTAGCTAGTATTTACAGCTGTATTATTCAAAATATTCTCTGTGTTATACTACCTGTCTTTGAGAGCTGCAGCATCCCACGTCCACTGTATTTAAACCATATTTGTAGTGAAATTGAACAAAGAGCCTTAGAATCACAGAATCATAAAGCCTTATAGGTTGAAAAACATCCTTCCAACCATCAAACCACCACTAAACCATATCCATAGGTGCCATATATACATGGCATTTAAATATCCTCAGGGATGGTGACCCAACCGTTTCCCTGAGTAGTCGGTTCCAATATTTGACAAATACTTAATTGAAGAAATTCCTACTAATATCCAAACTAAACTTCCCCTGGCACAACTTGAAGTTGTTTTCTCTTATTCTAGTGCTTGTTACTTGGGAGAAGAGACCAACATGCTTGCAACAAATGAAAGAATTGATTTCTCTACTGTCTGACCACTCTTTGCTTTTAACACCTTCTCTCCATCCTGCACCCCAAGTACAAAAGAGGAAAATAAGGATACATCCTGCACTGAATAATCAGTGCTCCCTTCTTCAGGAACTCAGGGAGTGTGGAACTAGAAGCTTGGTCATATAGTTCAAACGCAGAGGGAAAACAGAAATTCAGGCACATAGGGATCCATTTTAAAATGTGATTCAAGGGAGGACAGGACAAATGAAAAGATGAGAGAGCAGAAAGAAAAGGAAATCAAGTAATTCTTTCTTCATGGCTAACTGGATCATTTAGTTTATGGCTAATTCTGGCTCCAGCTTGCTTAAAAGCTCTAGAAAGAAGCTACTGCCAATGCTCCCACTGCACAGATCTCTGGACATGACCTCTCTGCAGGTGTGAGAACAGTTTTGCCCAGCTCCAGAACTGGAGGAAACATCGCTGCTTCTGTGTTACCACTTCTGATCCTCTGCTCAGCTGCATCAGTCACACATCTTTAGTGCAGACCAGGCTGACAGAAGTCTAGTGAGCCATACAGATAGTGTAATGTCAGAGAAACCTGAAGCTAATCCTCAGAAACCATCCAAACGTTTACATCTATCTTATAGTCAAAGCTGCAAGGTACTTACAGAAACTGAGTTGGAAGCAGGAGAAAGAATACAGGAAAGGATTACTAAAACTTAATTGGTAGGTTGGTACCACTGAGATATAAAAGACTAGTTTTTCCTTCCTTTAAAAGCATGGTTGCCTTATTAGTTCTACTGCTTTCCCTCCCATTTTGCTCCTAACACACTCAGGTGGGAATGGTCATATAACAAAGAGATTAAAAAAAACCAAAACAAAACACCTTTTTCCTAAGTTGATTTGAAGCATTAAGGGTTAGATCATCCTGGCATTCTCATGGGGTTTTCTGCAGTAGAAAGGTTGGGATAAAAAAGGATGGATTCCTTGGGATATATAGAACTGTTAGTCTATGGCAGACTCAAATCTTTGGAGATTTATGCAGAGTGATGGCTCTTACTTTAATAAGGTTCTATATTTTTAGAAAGTATTAATGACATGTTCTGATCAGTTAAACTCTCCTCCCTCTGCCAAAAAATATGTCAGTTCATCATAAAACTTGATGCCAAAACAGGTCTGTATGGAAAAATATTTCTCAACATCTCTCTGCAATGTATATAACATTCCTACATCTGTAATTCTTATACCAATATAGACTTAAAAATTAATTATATTTTGCATAATAATAATAATAATTTAAAAAACCCCACACAAAACAAAACAAAACAAAACAAAACAAAACAAAACAAAACAAAACAAAAAAACACTAAGAAGGAGCAGTCTACATTTTAGCAGTTAAACTCGGGACTCTAAACAGTTGTATTTACACTTGTATAGTTCTATGAGTTAGTCATCTTGAGGGACCACATTGTTTTCCTTTTCTTTCCAAAATCCACTCAAATAGAACACAGTCCTCCCAGTTTTTTTCTAACTCCATTAGGTAAATCATCTGTTGAGACTGGGGAAGGGTAAAATTAAGGATAATAAATCACTCTGGTCAATAACCAAGCCCTGAAAAATCAGCACATTAAGAAAACACCAAACTATTAGGCCTTTTTTGGCCCACAAAGATGTGGATACATCTTTGCTACATGTCATGCTGGACTGGGGAACAGTAATAGTCTGACTGCATGCTGATGTCACAGAACTTACTGTATGGTTTTCCAGTGTTGAATCATTCATCACTTTCTGCTGTGGAAAAGGTTGCTTCCTGTGGTGCCTTGAATCAGTTTCTGATTTACACACACACATACAGTCCTTATCCCAAACACTGTGAATCAGTTCAGTATAAAGGAATTTAGGGACCAAAAATGAACTTCTGAAGCCATCACCTCTTAAAGCCTTATTGGATCATTTTGGGATTAATGCATCCAAAATCAGCTTAAGGTCATTTTAAATTCTTCACTTTATCATTATAAGGCCAACAATAACAATAACAAATCAACAACAGCAGCCAACAACCACCACAAAACAAAACCCTCTGGAAACCCAAGGGAAAAAAAAAGAACAAAAATCCCCCCAAAACTGACTACACAAGAAAACCCATCCAACTAACTCCTTCCCCGTCCCACCTAATCCTGATACAACTGTATCTTGTTAAGAAACAGACAAACCAGCGACTAGGAAAGCAGATTGGCCAATGTTCACGGTCTTTCCTTTTAGAAATAAAACCATTCCTGAAACCCCTATAAACACTGCAATTTTATGGTAATCTTTCTGGGCATTTGATGTGTTGAATCTTGATTTCAGCCATCACTTGCAATTTTCTGCAATGGATTTAAAAGTGCTTTACCACACGTCTTTCAAAAGACACCAGGGGAGAAGAAAGACCCTTCTCCAAGACCCTGAAGCACAATGCCACACTACCTAGAATTAGGTACACAAGGTACCATGACTGCCAAAACAGTCAGACTGCTCAGACATTTTAAACTTTCATAGGTAATTAGTAATTTTGTTCTCCTAGTTACATGGCCAGCACCAGAGTTTTCTGTCATTATGTGTGTTCTCCCTTATCTCAGACCTCTTCTCCTGCATCTTTTATTCATGCAATAGTTCTGACACCTGAGAGCCCCTCTGCTACCCCAAGGAATCATTTTAGGTTAATGAGATCCAGATTGAACACTCAATATAGTATTTGCAAATAAATACAGTGATCCAATTGCCAGTTTCCACTGACGTTGCTTGCACTTTAAAGTACAGCTGTTTGCAGGTCCACTGGGAGTGTCAAACCTGCAAACAGAGAAGTTATGAAGGCATGAAAGAAAAAAGACCTGAGCAATATTGCACTCACCAAAATTACATTTCTAGGAAAACATAAGGGGGAAAAATAAATCTTAAAAATAATGTTTCATTTTGACATTTTATTTCAGAACTGGCCTCATTAGTCTTCAGCACTTCTCAAACATTTCCCATTTCAGAGAGAAAAATTATATTTTTATTCCTTTTAAATTTTTTCCTTATTCAAGAATGCTGAGGTAGCATATTCAGGTAACTACCCCCCTACACACCATTTATTTATTTATTTATTTATTTATTTATTTATTTATCTTTATTCTGTTAGTAGTTGCAAGGTCAGCCTTTCCTTATCCTATCCAAACAGCCCATCTGGTACAAGATCCACAGCAACGTCCTCTACCTGAGGTTGCTCGATATATTTCGTTGACTCTCAGTGACTCTGAAACCTCTCCCAATAAAATAGGCCTCACCAATTGTTTACTTTTAATATATTATTTTCTCATGTCTTATTGTTATTACCCCAGTTGTACAGTAAGCTTACAGTTCACCAGATTTATAAAATAAAGTACAGCTCTACAGCTACATTCTTTTGGCTTCCCCTCTTCCAAATCATTTCATTATCTACACACTCAAAACAAAAACAAGTCCTCATTACTTTTTGGATTCTCTCCATGACATCAAGGACACCTTAGATACCACCCCCCCAAGGTGAGATTCTCACCAGTTTTCCCTAGTTTTAGGTGGAAAGCGATGAAAAATATTCAATATTCCATTTTTAAATGAAAGACTGAAATTTAATTTGAAGTTTCAAAACACCACCAAAATTGGAAACTTAAAGCACATGAGAGGAACTTTAAGTAAAATATCTTCCCAACATACTCATTCCTGACTGTGCAACACACTGATAATGAGTAACCTTCAGGTAGAGGTGCAGTCCCTGTCTTCAGAAAGAACTTGAACCACAGGATACTGTGAGTACTGAAACATTGCAATGGGAGAAACCTTACTGCACTGTTAGCTGTCTACTGGACCTTATATTTGATCCAAATAAATTTTATGTTATGACACCTAAGAGCAGATACAGGTACAGATCTGAACCATAATGTGGGCTCCAAAATAACCAAAGCACACAACTACCAATAAGGAACTCTGTAATCAAAGGAATTACAACCTGTATGCAGGCTAAGCCAATATTAACATACAACAGACCAGGTCAATTTGACCCCAGAAAATCACCCATTCATTTGTTCTGCTGTATCAGTCAAAATACAGAAGATAGAAACAGGACTGGCAGCATGCTAGACTTGTCAAAGTGTCTAACAAGGCAAAGAACTCATTGCACACGGTGATTAGAAACCTACTAAAAGCAAGAGGTGAAAGGATAAGAAAAAACAGAAGAAATATGATCCTAACAACATCAAAAAATATTGCAAGGACCTTGACAGCCACCAAAGAATCAGTCTTTTCAGGTTATGACTTAACTTTTACCAGACTTTGCTGGTTTTTACTCGATGCTAAAAATATGAAGTGTATCCTGCTGGCTTTGACAATTATGTTGGAGTGGGAAAATCAGGAAGGAATATGTAACTCCATTCAGTTCCTTACATCTTTTTGCAGTGAGTAGGGCAGATTTCTCCCTCAGTGTAGGGGTTGCTTTGCTGTTGTCCTGCTGGCAGGGGCTGAGGAGCAGCTAAGGGGCACTTTCCCAGAGGCAGCTGGACCCAGACTGGGGAGAGCTCCCACAGACAGCATCCAAGTCTAACACCCCTCACTTCGCTTGCAATCTTGTAATTTGGATGTTGGCGGTGCCACTTTTTCTTTGAAAAAGAAAATATAAAGCTTTCCCCAATGCCCTCTGCAGATATAAGCTGGAAACAGGCGTTTTCTCTAAGCACAGACATAAAAATAAGAAAATGTCTACTTTCAGCAGGAGTATGAACAAAACTGCAGTTATTTGATCATTTAAAAATTATCTTTTTAGCTTTTGCAAATACAATTAGCATTTCCTTTAGTTATGAATGATCATAAATACACCTAGATGTCTACAAGTAAGTGTACACAATACATAATAGTTTGAAATATAATTGAATATCAGAGCAGCATGTCTTTTTCTAAAGAAAAATAGCTCTAGATTTCATAAATATGAAATTTAAAACAAAGCATTTTCCAGTAAAATGTTCTTGTTATAATAAAAAATGACATATTTTTCTGTTTATAATATGCTGTTGTTTCCCTCAGTGGTTTTTAAAGTATTAGATACACTATTTTAAATGAGGAAGTTTTTTAGATTTTGGGGGTTGGATTTTCTGTTGTTGATTTCTTGGTTTGGGGTGGATTTTTTTTAGAGGCAAATCCAGCTTTCTCTGAACATGATGCAGCCATGATGTTGGAGTTAGAAAGATCAATTACAGGCTGTCAGATCCAAGCCTGTGCCTGATTAGATTGGACAGGCATTTTAATTTTCCTTTCATCTGCTTCTACAAGCAGCATACAAGTAATATTTCTTTTTTTTTATTAGGACAAGGACATATAAAACTTCATCATGAACAAGATACTTAATCCTCATGTTTGTGGGTTTGATCTTAATAATAATAGAGCTAAGGGCTGCACATTACACTGCTTAAGTGCTGCACTACTGAACACATGGGGGAAAAACATGGAGAACTAGATGGAGCTGTATCTAAAAAAATCAAGTTTATGTTAGCATGAAAATTCATAAAACTTAGAATTTACCTCCTCCTTTAAAGACCCATTTCCTTGAAGCAGCTGCTCATTCTCCCCCATCATGGTTTCACAATTTCTTCAAAAGTGTTCTGCATCTTCTTGTCAGTCGTGCCTGATCTGGGACCACTACCAGCCCAAAGAGATCATCTCAGGATGCAAAACATCATCTCCTTGCCCTGACCTGATGGGTAAAATTAACATTTATACCAGAGTTTAAACCCAAAGGAAAGCAAATTATTTTTAGTCTGGACATGAGACATTGGATTTCTATCTAGTAGTAGTCCCCATTTCCTCAGACTAATACGTATACGGGCTGAATTTAAAATATCTACTCCATATGAAAAGGAGGTTTCCAGGAAGGACATGTTTAAATAGGGACTACCCAGATATAATAAAATCCATTCAAAATTTCTAGGTGCTGTTTAAGGTATAAATAACAAGAGATGAGTTCTTAATTGTTCCTTTATAATTTTTTCCCAGTTAAAGCTTCTCAGCTCCTGTATTGAATTTACATTTCAAAATTCACTTTTTTCTTTGGTCAGCCTGGCTCAGGAGTGCCTGGCACCTCAGTAAAAGTAGATGCTAGAGAAATAGACAAAGCAATAAGCCATGATCTTATGTTTGATATTTAATTATAGTGAAGCCAACTAGGCAGGAAGTTGCTACAGAAACCTGGGCCAGTTCTGTGGAAAAAGAAAGAGAAATGTATCAAAACAAGTACATGAAAGAAAAATCTATCAGCAGACCAGACTGTGAAACTACTACTTACTCTAACAGCAGGTGGTTTAAAATTACAGGTTTTAAAGCTGTCATTTGGAAATAAAGAAAAGACTACAATGATTGTTTAGCACCAAAGTGTTTTATGGGATTGACATACCATCAGCAAGTGAAGCATGCTTTCTTTAAAGCATATCAATATAATGCAAAGCAGTCTACAATTTGGGGGATGGTGGTGGTGGTGTTGGGGAGTGGGTAGAGGTTCAGAAACAAAAAGCACATTAGGCAGCTCTGTATGTTGTTATGGAAATACAAATGCAGGTGTCAAGAACTGTATTTCTTAAAAGAAATTAAAATTTCACTGCAGAACCAGAAAACTACAGTTTCTTATAGAAACCTAAAATTAGAAAGGGCCCAACCAACGAGTGAGAACAACTTTTGAGGTAAAAATCCAGGCCACAGATAACAGAAAAAGTTTTCTCATTTGGACAGTCCATACTATGAGATATTCAAAAGCATTACTGAAATGGAAAGAGCTAGAAGATGCCTGAATGGACAGATTAACTGTTAACAACATGGACAGATTAACTCTTATCCCATTTTCCTCTGCATACACTGAATACTTTTTATCAGGGAAAAATGCTTCCAAACTGAAATACAATCTTTGCTACATTTTAAACCACCAGTAGGAACTGTGGGTTTGTGTTGACACTTTAAAACCAAAACACAAATGCGTTTACTTGTTGTTATGAGTAATGGACTGTAACTTTCAGAAAGAACCTGTACAATGAATATATATTGCTCTGTTCATTTCCATATTGTCAGTGAAACCGAAATACAGAAGATATGCTTGTAGCAATGAATTACTGCTTTAATTATATGCATATTTCTAGATTATGGCATTTGCAAGAATTTCCATGACAGTTGCATTTGAAAGCACAGACCTGGGAAAACAGAGAAACGTTGGCAGACAACCATGACTACATAACACAATTAATGACAAAACTCAGTAATTAATTCAGATTTTGTCTCTGCTGAATTTGAAATTCTCTGAAGTGAGATACTGCTTTTCTCAACAAAAACAACCACTAGTGAAAAGGTATTAAGGTTCTAAATTTTGATCACTTTCTGTAGTAAGGATTAGGATTTTGTGGATTCCTGTTTGCATTCTTTGACTAATAGGTAGGGGTTTTTTTATTTATTTATTTCAAATCTAGATTATGAGTTTCTCCTCTCAAATTGCATGGTTTTTAAGTAGCACTATCAAGAGTATTGAAAGCCCCACCTGAGCATTTCTCTAACTATGGAAATTACCATGAAAATACCTTGAGGAAGGAAAGAATCCATCAGAATTCATTATCCATTATCAATGAGAGAGGAAAAAAAGTTAATTTGCTGCAAATGTCTAATATTGAGAAGTTATTAGTTGCATATTAACAGAGGACACATTTGACTGTTCTTCTGGGACTTGAAGAAGAGGATCTGTACTAACTTTTTTAATCTGAAAATATGATTTTTCTCAAAATGTAAAGGTCTATGTACACGTCTGATATCTACATATCCCATTATTATCCTACTACATCTAAAGAGCTGCACTAACAGGGGTACAAGACATTAAAAGTGCATAACACAAACATCTGCTCTACATGGCAGGGTAGAAGCTCAGAATGAAATCTCCCACTGTAGTGCCCTTCTGCAACAAACTGTTCCCCTCCTGCAGGAACGCAAGCCTTGGTAGCAAACAGGGTTGCACTTTTAGTGGCAGGATTGTACCACTGGTAGCAGGTAATGCTCTTCTGATTGTTAGGCATTCAGTGTTTGCAGCTTCACCAGGTACTGCCCCATTAACTTGTTGGTGAGATGAGGAGGAAGCAAAAACTCAAATACAAGGATATATCTGCAATTTGAACCAAAGATTGTAAAAAAACTTACCACTGCCTTAGTATTGGACTTCAACAATTTTGAACTGAAAGTCATTTTATGTAACTTCTACATCAGTTTGAGGCACATTTTAGCTGAGTATAAACTACTGCAGGACAAGAAGCCCCTGAGGAGGGCAAAGGTTAGCATTCCTCTGCCTGTTTTAATTAAAAAGATAACTTGAAATGAGATGACTAAGTAAATATCAGAGACAGCAAGATAAAATGCCTGTAGTAGAAGGACATCTTGGAGAATTCTTTTAAATGTTTCCAAAGTTGCTTGGATTTATTATTCCAAGATTTTTTTCCAAGAATTCTCCAAGTTATTCACAATAAAAATTAGTGAACATGGTGGGAGATGGTAAGTATCCAGATGAATAAAAAAGAATAAATATTTCCTTCCTTTTAAAAAAAAAAAAAAAGGGTTAGGAGCAATGAAGATACTGTAGACCAGCCATATCAACTTAAATTCATAAAAATACAGAAGCAAATATTTAAACACGATAATGCCTTTGGAGAAAAAAAAATCAGGTGAAAGTAATTTTTTCATGACAGATAAGTCTAGTTTACTTCTATGAAACAAGTAACATGTATTTAAAATGTGGACAAACAACTGAAGTCTCATCTCAGCAAGCTCTTGATGTGGTCATGCCTGAGACCTAATCAAAAGTCAGCAATGTCCTTCATGAGGCCATTATAAAGAACATGCATAACAGATTGGCAATATACACTATCTTCCTTTAGCACACTTAAATGTAATGACTCATGACAGACAGGTCTGAAAAGGTCTGCTCTACATCCAGCCTCAAATACTGGTGACACTACAGGTTTAAGCAGAGAACAGAACAAGAAAAAAATTGAAAAGGACCTGAGGCTGAAGTGTCTTCAAAAAAGTAAAAACCCTCAAACTACTATATCTTTTTTAAACTTTAAATGTAAGGAACCTTTAGTCTTGTAGCAATAATTCAGCACAATTGGCTAAGTGAAATCCCTTAAGAGTCATAAGTCAAAATGGATCCCAAGATAAACCTAAGTAAAGCATCATGACTAAAAGTCAATCAGCATGAAAATGCACAAAAGGTGAAATACAACTTAGACGACACCTAAGTTAGTTTTTGTTTTTTACCAGCCACTAACAAAGCTATCAGAACAGTAACATCCAGTTTGGGGAGACACATCTCAAATCAGAGTAGTTGGAGAGATCTTAACACAGTGGAGCAAGAATGTTGAAAGGATTTCAGGGACACAATCTATGAGAAAAGAAAATATACATCTCAGCCTAAAAAAAAAAAAAAAAAGTCTTCAATACATCTCTTCTAGAGAAGGCAAATTATATCTTCTTCCAGTGTGGAATATAAATAAAGAGAAATCTAAATTTAAAATGGAACAAAGAACATTTAGGTGAGCTAAGAAAACACTCTAGCTGAATAATCAAACAGTTCTATAGCTTTTCCAAGGGAGTTGTTGTAATGCCATATTTGGGGCTAACTAAAGCATTTAGATAAACTTTAGCTCAGAACAAGTTCACCTTCTATTCTGGTAAAAACTAAATGCAGACTTTCAATAGAGACAGCAATACACATCATAAGAGCTCATTTCAATGAAGTCTACAACCTTGGCAAAACTTTTCATTACTGCTTTGTAGCCACAAGGCTATTGAGCACAGCATTAAACTCTCAGGCTAAATCCCAAGTGCTTTTTTTTTTCCTTTTTTTTTTTTAGATGAGGTCCATTTTCTGTACAACACAGAGTTAAATAATTTTAATTTTGCCTATGGACATAGATTTCTGCTTGGTTTTACTCACAGATCTGCCTCTTCATAGTCAGCATGCTCAAATTAGTTAATTTTAAAAACAAATTAAAGAATAAGTAATTTGATGAAAAAAGAACTATAAGCATTAACATTCAAACCAAGAAGTTTAGAACATACTCAGAACTGCAAAAGTAGCTGCTACAGAAGTAGTATGCAAAAGGCATACCATGGGGACAAAATAGTTATAAAATGTAAAATGTTGAAGTGCAAAACTTGAATGCTATTTTATGAAATTAAATAACAGAATTTAAGGGGAAAAGAAGCCGTGTTTTTCCTGACTTGTTCAGATTGTATCCTTTGGGTGTTTCTATCCTTTTGCACTTTTTACCAACATACTCCTACACCCAACATCCATTCTGCATATTCCAACAATCCGTTAGAAACAAATAGGACAAATATACAAACTCACAACTTTGTCTGTTTTTGAGATAAATGCTTTCTGATAGCATTTTCCTGCCAGGATCTCTATGAGAAAGACTAGGTTTGACTTTAATTTAAGCAAGGGCTTTGCTTCTCTCAATTTTATGTCCTGTGTTAAACTTTGGGGTTTTAATATTGCCAGAAAATTTTCTCAGAAATTTTGTCCCCAGTAATCCTAATGATAACCTAATGACAAAAAAGTCATCTTGAGCACTGCAAAAGAAACTCATGGCGAATTTAAGAAGAAAGAGCATTAGCAAATGCATGTTTAATCTGTCTTTATCAAAGTGCTTAAAGGCCTCTGTATGCCAAGCAAGAAGATGAAATTTAGCATAAAAGCCTGATGTTTCATTCATACCATGAAGAATCTTATAAGAACAGAAATACCCACCAGCCAAAAGCTCATCATGTCCTCTACTAATAAAACACTGTAATTTCTAAAGCAATTTAAATCAAAACTTTTAGGAATGAAATGAAATACCGAGTAAAGATTTCAATTCCCAATCAGCGTGTACGCTTTTTAACAAACGAGTGTCTACAAAAATATGGATTTTTAATAAAGGAAGAAAAAAGAAAGAAAAGCAAGCGGACAGCTGCTCAAAGAGGAATTTTTTACTTTGGAAGTAGAAGATTGAATACATACTTTGGATTTCAAGCTCCATATCTTTTTCAAGCCTTGAAGCAACTTAGGTTACAGCAAAACATATTAGTGCATTTCAGTGTAATATTTAGAATTGTGTAAACTAATTTACACATCTTTGTGACTTTATGCAATTTTCAAAGTACAGTCTGCTTCATGAAGATCACAAACAATCTGACATACACACACTTCTGTACTACATCTATATTAAAATAATGACTGCTGCCCAATCATAAACATAAAGCAGCTTGTCTGGATGAACACGCCCAAAGAGAGGTGGTTAATGGAATTAAATCCAGTTGCCTACCAGTCAAAAGTGGTATTACACATGGCTCAGTATTGGGGCCAGTCCATAGTCGGTATGATGGGATTGAGGGCACACTCAGTGTGTTTGTAGATAACATTAAGTTATTATCCTCATTAATTAATTAATTAAACATTAAGGGTATTATCCTCAAGCTTCACCAAGGGAGGTTTGGATTTGATTATAGATGAAAAAAATTTCACCAAAAAGATTGTGAAACACTGGAACAGGTTACCTAGAGAAGTGGTGAAGTCACCATCCCTGTAGGTAGTTAAAAGAAGTTTAGATGTGGCACTTAGGATAAAGGTTTAATGATGGACTTGGCAGTGTTGGGAAAATGTTTGGCCTCAATATCCCAGAGGTCTTTTCCAACCCTTGGGATTCTATGATTCTGCATCTCATAGCTGTAACAACCTTTCTGACATCATCGAGAAATGTCATCTGTCATCCAGAGTGACAAACCATTCTTTAAACATATTTATTATTAATAAATAACATTGTACATATTTTTCAAAGCATGGCCACTCTATATATCTTATTCAGTTGAGTTCACATTTCTTTATCAATTACCCTTGTACTAGACATTGCCTGACAAGTGGAAGATAAATGGAAGCAGCAAAGCTAAATTCTATAAGCTAGACACAGCACAATGCCTTGACGAATACATAAGATAAAGACATTATTTACTTTGGAAGTTAACAGTAATGTTAGAGTAAAACAGCAGACCTGAACCAGAACATGGCATACTTCTGGAGCTCAGTGGTTTGCTTTCAGGAATAACTCATATTCATTGCTAGTTCCAATAATGTTACAGGGCTGTATTGCTGCAGGATATACTTGAAGTGAACACTTTATAATCTCTGAAGGAAGTTTTTTAAAAAGCACTGGTTTTGCCTGAATTAAATTATAATATGAATTGAAAGTTCATTGCAAGGAGATGACAGTACTTTCACATTGGAGAGACATTAAATTGCACTTCAGGATCACAGGTCTGCTACAAGAAGGCTCCATGATTTCTTTTTTAATCTTATTGAAAACTTACGCATTTTATCAGTCAAACCAGGATCTTAGAATTCGATTTTTCATCGTGCAGTTACATTGTACTCATGGAAACCATGTACAAGTGAGTTAATCAAGGCATCTTTTACTGTGTCCAAGTCATGCACTGTGAATATTTGCTACTACATGATGCTCAGTATTCCAAAACAAGGGTTTATCCATCTTGGAAGCCAAGACTGAGCCAAAATGTTGCTTCCTGACTTTAAGCACACACTTATTTATCTGGGGTTTTTTGTAATCCTAAATTCTTTGTCTCAGTGGACTACAACAAAAGAAACAAATGTGTTTAGAGTAAGAAAAGTCACCAAAAGTCAACATTATTTGCTCTTTTCCTTCATCCTTTTAGTGACAAGTAACATTGCCTTGGTAATAAGCAATGTCCCTATGCATCTACAGTCTTAAAATAAATTATTTCTATACCTATTATACAAAATATTATGGTGGGAATGGGATTACTGATGAAGAAACAGCATCTTAAAACAAGTCTTGAAAATCTTCTGTAAGGTTTTCCCAGATGGAATATAGTGAGCATGTCAGAGTCCAATGTTCATAAGGTAGAATAACAGAAATAAAGAGTACTATTGATCTGTTCTCAAAATAAGCCCACATCTATATACACACACTCATCTACTACCCACATGCCTCAGTGGAAACACTGTCAGACAAAAATGATAACATGAATTTGGGAGTTGATAGTACAAAATATATCTATTTTATTATGGATGCATATATAATTTGATATATATACATATATATATATATATAAGAAATAATGGGGGCGGGGGAGTGGAGGAAAAGGTAGGAGGTAATAGAGAGGATACAACTGAATCCAGATACAACTGAGTGTAGAGAAAGTATCAAAAATAGCAAAAAAATTCTCTGACAGGATATCTGTTGTTATTACACAATTACCATAATTAGAAATGTGCTTAAAATATTTCCCACCTGTTTTAAACAGGCTCTCCAATTATTTAGAAGCTTTTTGCCCCAGCTGGCAAAATCTTGAGGTAAATGCAAAATTAGAGGGAAAGCATATTTCTTTGGTACAGTAAGGTCCAGCTGATCTTCAGCAGGCTGGCTTCCATCCAACTGCTCTCCATTTCCAAGCCAGAACATGACACTGGGATAGCCATGGTTCTCCATCCTAGCTCTATTTATTATACAAATGCTTCCAGTATTTCCATCAGCATTTTCTAGCACTCTCCCATGGCTCAGTGCTGTTACTTAGAAAGTTCAGGTTTAAAACTGAATTCATGATTTTTGCTAACACTGCAATTTGGGGAGTATTTCTAGCTATTCCATAGATGACCATGATGTTTTCATCCAATACAAAACTCTTCTTTCATTCATTCCTATCTTTTTGTCTTTACAGTAAAATTCAAAAGCTTATCAAAGTACTGAAAAAGAAGATATATATCAAGATAACATAAAAATGAAACTGTTTTAAAACAAAGTCCCAGCACACTGTTTCTCTCCACTGTTTCAGCACAGCTCACTCTTCCATAGTTTAAGTGGATCATCACAGTTGCAAGATATCAAGTTGTATGAGAAAGATAGCCACACAGTGATTGGCTAGCATTAGTATTTTGGTGGGAAACTGTTTTAGAATGCTCAACCAAACAAGCATTTTGACATTCATGTGAAAAACAAGAACAAATGTTATTAACATACTTTAGAGTCACTACTTCCTTGCTATATAAAAGCTCTCCAAAACTTGTAATGCTATTCAGTTAGGACTTTGGGGAAGTTTAATATATAAGTGACTGCTAAAGTGTATTTCTCAATTATAATTCTGGACAACAACCCAATGCTTGGTGACACAAGGACAAACATATTGTGTTTTCTGAAACACATTTAACCTTTACATCCAAATATTCACAGATAGCCTCCAACATGGTTGTTAAAGCCTAATTTAACAAGAGACAGAAAAACATAGCGACCTTGTTCTGAATTATTGTTAAATACAAATTTTCATCATGCTTCCATCTTCTCACAAATAGTAGCACACAAGTGATGAAAGTCCAGGGGTTTACAGCAATATTTTAAAATTAATTTTAAGCAACAGTTGAGCAGAAAAGATGGACAGTGTCGGTTTAACAGAGAAATGACTGAAAATTCAGTTCATTTTTAACATTATGCAAGTCTTTTTAAATCCCACATTGTTTCCACCGGAGATACTTAGAAGCATTGATTTGTTGAGCTAAAGATACAGTGTGTCCATATGCAAAGCATTTACAATATTCTTATTCTTCAGCAGAAAAGCTGAAGTACTTGTTCTTTTCTGTAAATTCACATGCCAGCGTAGTAAATACCACTCTTGCCTCTGTAGTGCATGCAGTTCTCGCTTCTCAAAATAATCACTATCTTTTGAATAATCCTAGAAATACCTTCTGGAATGGGCTCCATGTCACTCAGATGCTGTGGCCAATGTGACAAAACTTTGTGCTACATCGTGCATATCTTGGGCAAGCCATGACAGCCTGCTTGGCTAACCTGTGCATCCACTGCCATGCTTAATCTAACCTCTTCAATATTTTGACAGAACAAGTCTGTCAGATTGCAAAGGGAAGCCAGATTAAGGTAGAGGCACAACTGTAGGCAGAGAGTCCTAGACCTAAATATCATCACCCAGCACAAATCTTACTACAGTGGCAAAACCAGCAGATTTCAGAGGACGGGCTGCATATTTAGGTGGAAATTTGAATCTGCATATTTCACTGCTATGACTACTTATTTTGACTTATTCTTTTCAGACAAAGTGAAGGCTGTCTCTTTCACTTCTGTTCATTGCATTCGGTATCTCATGCCTCTTTACCATTCCAAAGTGATATGCATGGAGTAATAATTTACTACATAATTCTGTCTTCCTGAGTTGACTGTACTATATAAAGTGTAAGAACAACATACATTTTTTCTATGTGAGTTTCCATCCTAAAAAAACAAACCCTTTACTGTATGCATTTTACGGAAAAATTAGTATAGTCGCACACTGCAAGAGAGCTAGTCTAAAATTAAAACATTACAGTTCCTACACTGTCATGTGTGATAAGAAAATTTTCATGGTGACAGGAAAATTCCCTTTACTATTTATTATAGCTAGACATTAAATTTAGCACTTCTTATAACTTGATAGTCATCTAAGCAATAATAAACCATACAAATATATGTGCTGATTATATATGGGGAAGGAAGGCACAGTCACACATGCTACAGAGCTTCACCTATGCATTACAAATCCTCTCATTTTGCTGGATAATCAGCTGGCTTTATTTTCTGTTTAGTGTCCCAGTAAGCATGAAAAACACAAAGTTCATAGATATAACCAAACTCAATTTTGAGCAGGAGAAAAGCCTCCTGTAATGCCAAGGGAGAACTTAACTCACAGGTGTTTGCTCAAAATGCTAAAATAGCTCAGGTCTCATAGCTGGAGTTTCTGAAGGACATAGCCAAATTATTTCTGCCCAGCTTCACATTTCATGAGAACTCTACTTGATAGTCCCAATTTAAACATGAATATATTTGGTATTTGGCTGGATGTACCACACTGAAAATTGAGTTTTGATTTAGCACAATCATTTTAACTAAACACAACCTGTGGTTCAGGCATGGATGGATTAAGCGTGATACCTCATCAGCTAGTAATGCAATGTTAAGACTGAATTTAACATTCAAAGCTGATACTTTAAATACATTCATTTCTCCTCGCACAGAAAATCATATACACAGCTACTTTTGAATTTTTCTTACCATCACAATCAATCCTGATCTTCAGCAGAAAAGCAAGGAACTCACTCAGGAAAGATTGCCATCTGTAATCATCACACATAGTATATGTTCTTCAGTTATCAGCTAGAAAGAAAAATATAAATTCTGTAATTTGTACTAAAAAGGGGAAGACTATCTTCTAAGTTGCCAATTGTTGATCATTTTTTAATGATCTTAATGACTTGTTTTGGATTGTTTGGGTTTTTTTAAATGCTTATTAGCCCTTAGAAGAACAACATTCCTTTTTTCATATTGTCATAAAAATGCATAAATATTTAAAATAATATTACTATGCCCAGCAAAAGGGAAATGCCAAGAGTTATAAGTTTGTTTACTGCGGCTGCAAACTACAATAAGCATCCCACCACCTTAAGCAAATATTATAAGCACAGGAATTATTCAGCTTTAGGACAAGTCCAGGCACTAGCTTCAGGATTAATGGTTCCTAGACTTTGCATTGAAGAGCCCCAGTAATGAGGCAGAGTTGCAAGGCTTATGTTGACCTTGCACTGAACAAAACGAGCAGCATCCTTGTCCTAAGGATCTCACAATCTGCATTTTATATTTATTCATACTGTGCTAAAAATGCAGCTGCCAGAAATTCACAATTGGCATTCCTTTTTTCTAATAAGTTCTTCATTCCCTCCCTCCCCCCACTTAGAATTCAACTAGAATCACACAAAAGAGAAGTAGAACTTCTCTACAATGAAGCGTAATTATAATGACTAAACTACAATTTTGAAAGGTAAAGAGATTGAAGTCCCATGTTCTCTGTTTCACAAAGATAACTTTAAGTATGTTAAAAGCTAAAAGTAGGGTATGGAATCTTGAACACGCAAATGCATTCATACATCTTCAACCCTCAGTGTGACCATAGTTATAATTAATATTGCTATATTCAGAATTAATTCCCTGTGTTCTGTATGTCTATTAAAGCTTGTCTTCAGTTTTATATATTATACTTGCCTCACTCTCTAAATGGGTAGATTTATTACACTTACTTGTTGAAAGACTTTCATTGTTCATGCTGTAGTTTGATTCATTCTCAAGTTTTTAAAGGTCAGCTGCAAACCCACAAACAGCTTGACAAACAACCAACCTTTGTAGATGAATATCAGATTTATGTGATATTATATCATTGTCATACTCTTGTAGTTTGCAACAATCTGGTTCGTGACGTGTCATTTAAAGATATGCACGTCCTGAATTATTCATGTCTTCAACACCAATAAATTGTTCAGAACTATCCTCTATTCTTGGATATCTGTTCTCATTTAAATAATTTCAATTTCAAGTATTTAAATAATATCAATTTCAAAATCAATGGAGAATTTAAATGATAACCAAGATCACATCTGAACTTGAGTGTAATTTCTCAATTACATGGTCTCCATCAAAGTAGTTCAACAAAAAGGTACTCAAATGAAGTTCTCTATATATTGACCATATAGCACAAGTTAGTTATATATTGATCATGTTTTATGCATGTCTGGAAGAAATAAGAGTGCAGCATTATTGCAGCATAATAGCGGATATAATTTTCTTTTACATGTGACACACACATACACACCAGCCAATAGCTATTTTGCATAAGTGTTGGGCTCTTTGTACGACTGGATATTAGCAGGTCACATGAAGAAAACCTGGTAATAACAACCCATGGGAATTTTCAGCTTACATTTCATAAAGATTGAAGGTTACTTAGGAAGAATGATGTGTGACAATGGTGAGAAGTTGTGCCCATGCCAGGTCTGTATCTCTGCTCCCAACCTTAGTAATTGACTCTATCATAAGTACTATCATAGTAAATCATTTTGTATTTTCAATCCTTTTCAACAGGAAAGCAATATTCTTTTTATTTATATACATTGACTAAGCAAAAGAAACACAGAACAAGATTTTATTACTTTGATATGCGAAGCAAGAGAGTGAGAATCAGAGACTACATTCCTATGTGCTTCCTGGAAAAGCCCCAGGTAAGAGTATAAAGAAATAATTTATCCAAAGATATCTTTGCTCCTTCAGTGAGCATGGAATCATTTAACAAATACTTAGGGTATTTAGAATTAGTACTTTATTCCTCTTTTGACATTTTTTTTTTTTTTAATGTAAGGCCTTGCACCTGTACAGTGATTAGTATTTCTCATAGAACTTGCTTTTTTGTTTTCAGAAGTCACTTGACCAGTTTTTCAGCATTGCTGAGTGAATTATTGATCTCACTTCCTGAACGCCTGTGGTTAACATTGATCACTGCAGAGTCCTTTGAAATCCTCTTCAGTATTAAATTGATATTTTTAGACGTTTCAGTGTCAAAACAAACAAACAAACAAAAAATCTGAAATATCCACAAAGTTTCTACCAGCAACAACATCAGAATGGCTTTTGGAAATCACTTAATGGAAAGAAACGCTCTTAAGAGCCCTGAACTGTGGCTGGTGAAGATTTCAAACACTAGAATAAGCCACAGTTAAAACATGTGGAAATAAATGGCATCTTTTCAACTATCCTTCCCATTATCTTTATATGAAAGAATTCATTATTTCCAAAAGAAACATGACTATGAAATTTCCTTGAAAGTTCATTAAAGGCATTGTACACACCACTGACTTAAGTTTTATAAGTACTTAACAAGCCCTCTATCCCACACCCAATACAAAAGGAGGGGGGGTGGAGAAAGGAATACAGTGCATTGATACTACTGTAGAGCACATGCTATCATTTATTGGGAAGCTTGTTTTGTGCAGAGAAATTGATTTCCAATTCACCCTTGGTTTTCTCAGGAGCATAGAGATTACTTCAATTTATTAATCCTACTCATTGGGAAGTAATCATGGGACATATATTCTATGCATGATAACTGCATGGCATCTTTTATGGAAAGCAGAAACTTGTTCTCATTTGGACTAGGAATATTTCACAGCATAAAAGGTAATCTCAAAGTTCTTTAGTTTCATCCACAGCAAGCATAACATTCCAAAACTGATTAATTTTTTTTAGGAAATACTTGTTAGTCTACCATTTTTTATCCCAGTGTTTCAAACTGCTTCAGTTCATAATGATGTTTTTAAAATTATTAAGCTCCATCGGGTTCTGATTTGTCAGTTTCTTAAATGTAAGGACACAAACTTACTCAACATGACCAAGCTAGCATTGGTCACAGTTAAAAAGATCAGAGGCACTATAAACCCCTGGTTTAGATGTTAGGTGATGCCTTTAATACACAGTAACAAGCTATTAAATTTCAGCTGAAACTTCTAAAAGGTGTCACTCCTTCAGTTTTCTTTCACTGTAAATTTCAAGCACAGAAGGCCTGACTGTCAAAAAAGTACAAGGCTACAAAATGTTATGCCATTAAAGATTATCACCCTACTTTCATTAACTTGCTAGGCTTCCCACCTGGAATAACTGACTGCAGCTTCAGAGGAAATCAACATTTCATTGGGGACACAACATAGGCAAGGAGCCAAAGGAGTAAGAACCACCTAAATTAGCATCCAAGAAAATACATACTATTTTCAGAAATTACAAGTTTGGTTTGTGATATTGCTTGTTTTATTGTTTGTGCTATTATTAGGTTTATTGTTTTGCAGTATAGAATCAAGAACAGATAAAAGTGGACAAAAGGATAAATTCTCCAATAACCACTTCAGATAGGTCAGCTGGTTATGGATACTCTTATTGTTCCTTTATTACAGGAAAAACACCTTGAGCTGGCCTTTCAAACCTAGCATATGCTGGCAGAGTACTCTTGGCTAGGTACTAAGGTTATTAGTGATAAAATGTACCCTGAGGCTCATGCAAGCATATGCATATATGTCAAGCTTACTGCTGTTACAGAAATTGGCAGCCCTGAGATCCAGCTGAATACAGACTTCACTCTCCTTCTTTTTTTTTTTTTTTTTTTTTCATTACTAGACTCACTAGTTCCATTCCTTCAATGCTTTTAAACTGTTTCGTCTCTTCACAGAATTTTGATATGCTTCTTTGACAGGGTACCCTAGAAAGGCACTGTTATTGTTGCAACTGCACCATATATCACTCCCTTCTACCTTAAAAAATAAAAATAAAAATAAAATTCTGAAGTACAAATAACTCAACTTTAAGAAAAGAGATCACCTTAGATCTCTGTACAGAGAAAGAAGCCATTTCTGGAAAGCCCCAGCTACACAGGGCAATGCTGCCAAATCACTGTCCTACCTGCTATTCCAATTCCACATGCTGGTGTTTGGTGGGGTTTTGTGGGTTTGTTTTTTGTTTTTTTTTTCTGCAGAGCAGCAGTAGAACTAATAGAGAGCACACCCCAGGCTCAGGCACAAGCAAGTTGTCATAATCTTAATGTGTTATGCTACCAGGCTGTAGTAGCCATCTGCCTGCAAGCTTTTAGCCTGCTTCAATTACGAGAGAAGACAATTTAGCTTAATATTCAGTGTAAAAGCTAAATGTGAGATTGCATGATTTAGCTCAAATCTGAAACTAAACTGCATTATCTCTCAATTTGACAGGGAAAGCACCCACCCAACTAATGGATAGCAAAGGTTAGCTGAAGGGAGGAAACTTGTTAAGCCATTACAACTCAATCATGTTAATGAAAGGTTTAATTTAATGTGCTTTATAGCGTATCTGCAGCTGTAAGTGCAGTTAAGGATGCATTTATGAACAGGTATTTCAGCTCAGATGAGGCACAATAATTCACAAAGCTGTGTTAGTTCATTCATGATGCCTGACAGATCATATAAAATTCATATATACTCTAGGATGAAACATGGCTAGTTTGTAAGTTGAAAAAACCTGAATAAACATGTACAACGTTCAACCACAGACAACCCTCCTTTTTTGTGGAAGCTACTAATCTACGGTTAGTAGACTTATTTGTGGTTTACAGATTCATTAAGTCTTCAAACTTGAGGATCCTATTTATATAGCAAATAAAACTACCTCAAATTTTATTGTATATAGTTCATGGTTCCAGAGCCACATCCTGTGTTCTCTAAGGCTGTGGTGAATCTCTATCTGAGATTATAAAATAATTGGTTATATCCCAAAGGCATGGATGTCTACTCAATTTTTAAAAGAAAGTGGTACTTGTAAGAAATTACAATTCTATTTTCCACAATCTTATACTTAAAAAACTCAGCACACAAGGCATAATACACTGTGCAAAACCATCCTTTAACAATTTTTAATCAGAAGATTAAAATATAACAGAAAGGCAGCTCCTCTAGTATTAAGCTCTTGTGTCTAGAAACAATTACGTTTCTTTCAAGTAGTTGTTATTTCACAGATACATTCTTTGAACTTACATACTTTGACCTATTTAGGAGACATTCAGAGTTCCTTGGGAAGCAGCCCTTAAAAACAAAGGAAAGGTGGGAGATCAGAGATCTTAAGGGCACAGGAACAGACCGTCCCTGTGTGCTGAAAGATGAGTTGACAAGGCAAATATCCAGCCTGGATGGGCAACAAGGTTTTGAAGAAATTTAGGAATAAAAAAAAGGATGTATAATCTTTGGAAGGAGGATTAGGTCTCTCAGGAAGTATTTAAGGGGGTTGCTAGGGCATGTAGGAAAAAAATTAGAGTGGTCAAAGCTCTGTTAGAATTTAATTTGGCAACTTTTGTAATGGATAATAAAAAAAGTATATGTGTGTATATATATATGTATGTATATAAACAGCAAAAGGAAGGGTAAGACCAACCTTTGTTCTCTATTGGATACAGGAGGGAACTTAGTAACTGTGGATGAGGAGAAGGTGGAAGTGCTTAACGCCTTCTTTGCCTCAATCTTTAGTGGGAAGATGGCTTGTCCTCAGGACAACTGTCCTCCTGGGTTGGTAGGTGGTGCTAGGGTGCAGAATGGTCCCCCTGGTATCCAGGAGGAGGCAGTCAGAGAACTGCTGAGCTGCTTGAATATTCACAAATCAATGGGACCAGATGGGATCTATCCCAGGGTGATGAGGGAGATGGCAGATGAGATTTCAAAGCTGCTCTCTATCATTTACCAACAGTCCTGGCTCACTGGCGAGGTTCCAGATGATCGGAAGCTAGCCAATGTGACACCCATTCACAAAAAGGGTGGGAAGATCCTGGTAACTATAGGCCAGTTGGCCTGACCTCGGTACCTGGTAAGGCAATGGAACAATTTATACTGTGTCATTACACAGCACTTACAGGATGGCCAGGGTATCAGACCCAGCCAACATGGGTTTAGGGGGGGTAATTTGTGTTTTACCAACCTGATCTCCTTTTACATCCAAGTGACCCTCCTAGTGAACACAGGAAAGGCTGTGGATGTTGTTCACTTGGGCTCCAGCAAGGCCTTTGACACTGCCTCCCACAGCACACTGCTGGAAAAGCTGGCAGCCCATGGCTTGGACAGGAGCACTCTGTGCTGGGTTAGGAACTGGCTGGATGGCCGAGCCCAGAGAGTGGTGGTGAGCAGTGCTGCATCCAGCTGGGGGCCAGGCACCAGTGGTGTCCCTCAGGGGTCTGTGCTGGGGCCAGTCCTGTTCAATATTTTTATTGATAACATGGATGAGGGTATTGAGTCTTTCATGAGTAAACTCGCAGATGACACCAAGCTTGGAGCGTGTGTTGGTCTGTTGGAAGGTAGGAGGGCTCCGCAGAGAGACCTGGAACGTTTGGATGGATGGGCACAGTCCAGTAGGATGAGGTTTAGTAAGAGCTGGGTCCTGCATTTTGGCCAAAATAACCCCCTGCAGTGTTACAGGCTGGGGTCGGTGTGGCTGGACAGTGCTCAGGCAGAAAGGGACCTGGGGATGCTGGTCCACAGCCAGCTGAATATGAGCCAGCTCTGTGCTCTGATGGCCAAGAAGGCCAAGGGCATCCTGGACAGCATCAGGAATGGTGTGGCCAGCAGGAGCAGGGAGGTCATTCTGCCCCTGGACTGGGCACTGGTGAGGCCACACCTTGAGTGCTGTGTCCAGTTCTGGCCCCTCAGTTTGGGAAGGACATTGACATGCTGGAGCACATCCAGAGGAGGCAACGAGGCTGGTGAAGGGCTGGGAACACAAACCCTATGAGGAATGACTGAGGGAGCTGGGGGTGTTTAGCCTGGAGAAAAGAAGACTCAGATATGACCTTATCACTCTCTACAACTCACTGAAGGTTGGTTGTAGTCAGGTGGGGGTTGATCTCTTTCTCCAGGCAACAACTGACAGAACGAGAGGACAGAGTCTCAAGCTGTGCCAAGGGAATTATAGGTTGGATATTAGAAAAAAGTTTTTTACACAAAGAGTGATAAAGTACTGGAATAGTCTGCCTGGGAAGGTTGCAGAGTCACCATCCCTGGATGTGTTTAATAAAAGATTGATGTGGCACTCAGTGCCATGGTCTAGTTGAGGTGTTAGGGTATGGGTTAGACTCGATGATCTTGAAGGTCTCTTCAAACCTAGTGATTCTGTGTGTGATTCTGTGTATAATACTGAATTTCCAATAATATTACATTTATCTTGTTGCAAAGAAAAACACCAGAACTTATTCTAGCATTCTGCTTGACTAATAATATAGCAATACTTACTTTACTTTTAAATAAACCACAGCATTCTTGACCAAGTTTGCCCTAAGCTTACTTCACAAATTTCTGCTAAAACACAGATGATGCTGTTCCTTTATGCCAGTTATTTGGAGCCAAATTATGATGGATTATCAGGCAACCAGAGCTAAAAAAAAAAAAAAAAATTAAAAAATGAGCCAAGGCTTCTGTTCAGAATTAATACTATTGGAGCTAGAAACCACAGATACAAATTACCACACTTGCAGAAAACTCCTCTGATTGAGGGGTGCATGTAAAATAATTCATCTGTATATTAATACCTTTACATAAGAATACATAGCTACCCCCTTGAATAATAGCATTACCATCACAATTTTCCCCCATGTTAAAAAAAAGTCATAAAAAATCCTTCAGACAAACCAACCCAAAACTTAAATATCTATTGATAACAAAAAGCATTCCTTCTTCTACTACAGTGACTTTATCACCCTCCTACTACAGTATTTGTTTTCCTCCTGGTTTTGAAGCAAAGAGACATGCAACTGTATAAATCTTATTCTAGTCTGCTGAGTTTTTTTTGGACCAAAATATATTTTCTAAGCATGACATATTCTGATTCCTACACTCTTATTTTTCTGTTCAGGGTGCCATAACACAAGCTATTCTGCCATTCCTCTTCCCTCTGCCTGGTATAATAATCTTGTCAGGTATAATAATAATAATTATTATTATTATTATTATTATTATTAATAAACTTAATTCCCTTGTTCTCTCTTTTGCATTTCAATTGTAACTGAAATGGTACAGTGCAAAGATTTTAAATAAAAGCACTGATTTTCTTTCTGCTTTCCTAAGTGTTTTCTTCTATCCTAAAAGTGGCAAATAAAGAAGCCATCTCACTAAGCATTCCTAACAATTAAAGCATAACAAATGAAAACTGTTGAAAGAAAGATACCATCAAAGAGCATTTATTCAGTATTACTAGTGTGTGTGAAATTATAAATAGGCTTGTGTGTTATGTTTTCTTTTATTTACAGAACATAGCAGGGAATTTGTATGCTACATTGTTCCATGTCATAAAATTTAAAGTTATAGTTTCCATTTCTCATATTAATTGCCCAGTTAAGAGCTCAGAGGCTGGCTTAGTATTACCTGATCTACAGTGAAGACAGATTATTTCATATGGGGTTCAGCACTGGAGACACCACTCGGGCAACTGCATGAGTAAGGCAGCTGCTTTGCTTTTGAAAAGAAAGAGGTCTCCAAAGCAACCAGAAGTGCATCATTCAATATCAGGCTATTTTTTCAGCTAACAGAAAATACCCATGGACAATTCTTGTTCTCCTCTGTGGGTATGAAAACACGTGATGCCCAACATTAATTCTAAACTATTATAAGTCTAACAGTATGTAGTACAGATAGACTTTTCCAGTTGATTAAAACCCTACATTTTGTGTATATGACTACCTCCTTTTTGCCTAATAACACGAAACATTTTACTATGTTGTACTCTTTACCAAGGTGAAAGTTTAATATAAGTAATAACAGCATTCATCACAGTCCATCAGGGATAGTCAAGTTTCAAACAGTGGAACAAATTTAAGTCCTTTTAATAAGGATTTCTGGTGAACACAAGTGATTATTTCCTTGGGTTCAAGATCACCAGGTATGAGCATCCACTAAATGTACAAGAGGTCTTTTGCTGTCAGAATTCCTCAGTTAAGAGAAGTAAAAAAAAGGCAGACTCCAAATATAGCTGTTGCATGCCAAATCCATTTGCATAATTTATAATTTTAATATCCAACAAGTGGCCAAATTAAGTTCCCTCTTGTCAAAAATTATTTTTGTTTACGGAAGCATACCTGACCTTGAGATAATTTGAGCAGCTGCATTTGCCATTGAAATGCTCCAGCCAGAGTGGATGTCCTGGCAGGAGCAGCACTAGCATGGGAATCAGTAAAGCCATATGAAATAGAACACATCTCACACAGTTCGCAAACATCCAACACCCATCTCAGACCATACTTTTTTATTGGCAATCTACATTTACCCTCCTACATACGCCACAGTTTTTATAGAATTTACCAGTAAATTTGTCCCTTTTTGCTTCTGTTTCTACACACTGCAGTGCATACACTCCCAAAGAAGTTTTACACAGTACTTGCAGAAACTGGAGCTTAAACACACATATGAACATAGTGGGGAGAGCAGGGGAAATCCTCTGTCTTGAACACATTCTAGACAAGTGTTGCCGTTGAGCTAGATGTGGCGAGAAACAACAACACAGAATTTCTTCAGAAGGCAATAATAGTGAGCCTTTATTGAAGCACACATACCTTTTATAGTGTGTTTCACAGTCTAGAAACAGATTGGTTAACCGAGAATACAATGAGCTTATGGGCACAGGAAAGACCAACACCCTTTGGTAAACATCCTAGCATAAACATTACATATCTCAAACTGGGCATTTGCACAAACATCAGGTGCTAGCTTTGTTTAAATTATTTTCTCATGGAAAATTCTTTTCTCATTCTTTTCTCAGGACCAGCCTGGGAAAGCTCAAATTGCTTCTCCCTGACCACTGTCAGCTCTCACAGACAAGGACCATTTTTTGTACCTTAAATGCCTAATACTGGTTATTCTAAAGCACATTACAGTAGAAAAAGTTCCTTCTATCCCAAAACAAAACTTTCAGTGTATGTTCACGCATATGTATACGTACATTTGCAGGGAGAATGAAGAATTTCAGAAACCCTCCTCTAAAACTGGCACTCACAGGTTGCAGAGCATGCAGATTGATCTTTCTGAATATTTGACTACCCAAATGTATCAGTAAAAGCCTCTGAATACTCAACAGTTTAGTCAGTCAGCCATCTACAACAGCTAAATGCAAATTAATGTTAGTGTTTGAAGGTAGTTGTCAAGGTCTCCTAAATCCTGAATGATCAAGTAGACATTAAGAAAGAAACTATCTCATACACAGTTACAACTAATAAAACGAAGCAGAGATTTTAAAGGATAGAATGCATATTTCCAACCCCCAACACTACTCCAGAGGATAGAATACAGAATAAACTACAACACTTGTTTTGGTAGCATTAAAATAAACCAAATTTCTATTATTCAATTCTTAAGTTTGTTTTACTACCTTAAAGCAAAATTATTTTTATATATTATAATATTATAACTTTATAATATTATATATTATTTTATATAATATATATTATTATATATATAAAATATCTATTATATTTATATATAATATATATTATTGTACATAATAATATTTTATAATATTATTATGCAATCAATATACGTTCTATAAAGCACAATCAATCACAGTTAGTTTTCATATGATGCAAAAGTTAGGTGCAAAGTAGTAATATAGATTAACCAATAGCATCCATGGAGAGGAAATTTGCAATAAATCTAGAAACTAATCCTCATGCTCTTATAAATAGAACATCTGCCAGTTTCCAAACATTTTTAAAAAGGCTAAAAATATTTGAACACATCAAAGACCAGTTCGGCTTAATTTGTTCAAAATTCAGAGCTCAGGCCACAGTCGTTGCGTTACAATGACGCTAGGCGTTAATTTTTCTTATTACACTTTGCAAACCTCCCAGTCACTTTTAACTGATGTTTGTGACTAAAGATACAAGGTTTCTTGAAGAGTTAACACATTTATTGGTTTGAACTGTTAGACCCACAATGTTATTCTTTTAGAATGTCTTTTTAATTAAATCTCTCATGACAAATAACTCGCATTAGCAAAATGGTTCCACAAAAATGATGGACAACATACTTAATGATGACATTTAAAGTTTATTTCACTTGAAAACAGTTGTCACATTTTATATATTCTGTCTACAGACAATTTCCACATCAGGTGTCCTCAGCTTTCAAGTGTAATTACTATTCTCTTATTGCTAACTGCAATAAACTCCCAAATTGAATCTTAATCTAAAGGATATAATCTGCTGGATTAGAAGACAAAAACACATACATCTAAGGCCCTAGAAAATATAGAGCAGCTTTTTTTTTTTTTTTTCCCTAAATTCATAGCTGTTTTATATCTAGGATAATTAATGTTTCAATTAGGAAAATCCATCCTCTACTGCTAGAGGTGTTTCATATAGAAGCCAAAGTTAACTACCAAGAGATAAGGAAATTGCTCGGTATTCAGGGAGAAAAGTTTTTATTTCCCTCCCCAGCATTACCAGTGGCGCTAAATACTTGCAGCATAACTATTGATATCAATGACTTCATTTCCTATACTTCAAATTATAGAATACTTTACCTTACTTTAATTTTATCAGAGTAATCTTTTCCTTTAGCAGTTCGACTGCAGATACCGAAGTACTGGTATGTTGGCCAGATATTGAAATAAAAACTCCTCAAAACATATAGGTAGGTATTAAAACATTTTAGTTTATGTGAATTTTGTAACTACCCACAACCTAGGCATTAAGTTAAAACTATGTTCAGCCTGAATAAGCTCTGGGTTAAACCCTACATTTCCCTTTACTGCATTGCCTCACAGTTCAGTGAATTAATACATAAAGAGGATACAAAGCTATTCATTTTTGCAGGTGCACAAGTATGACGGCATAGAACTTACAGTATACATCACGCCCAGGCAAGTACCAGACAGGAGCTGAAACAGCACCCCTGCTGTCATAGGCCAAATGGGGATTTTTGGTGAGCTGTTCAGGAGAATTTAGGCTCATTAGTGCTCTCAGGGCACTCATCTTCAGCTGTGTACCTATCAATCAAGTGAGGAGGGGTAGGAGGGTGGTTTCCACCAGAGAGTTTTTTAAAGCACATTTTTGCGTCTCCTTCTCACAAAATTCTTTTTGTTCAATTCAGAACTTCCTATCTTTGATCAAGGGAAAGTGGAGTTTCTACTAAAGTAAAAAAAACACAACCAATATGCAACATACCCAAGCATACTTCATCCTTATAATCCACAGAATGAATGATATAAAACTTACTGACCTCAGGAAAAATGCCGCAACTAACACAGAAATTAAATTCACCACAATGGTTAAAATGTAATGACACAGTGTAATAAATTTCTGATGCTACGTAAACCAGCTCTGGTCATTAGAATCTTTTTTCACAGCTTTAATTGCATTTTTTCATTTAGTCCAGGTCATCAATATATCTCTTCACCTTTTTTTCAAATGAGCTTCTTCCACTGAAAATAGATGGCTCAGGGTTGAGATTGGACTTTTTTCACCTTCTGGATGAATCAGTTGCTTCTCCATGCATGTCTGAGCTACTGCCTGCCCGTCCCTCAGTAGGCATTTCCAAATGAAATGAAACAGACGCCAGGGAATCAAAGGCTGATGAGCCTTTTGGTTAGCCTGAGAACCATTACTGAGTTCCTCTTGTGTTGGTTCTTGCTCAGTCTGCCTTTGTGTTGTTGCAGCTGGTGAATAATGAATTATTTATGAATAATAGCCTTGCTAATCTTCACAACTACTGTTAGTAAAAGGTCACTTCAGCTCTTAAAATGTTCATGTTTCCCTTTTCTTGTAGCAATAAAATCTTCAACTGATGCAACATGCAATTTAAAATGCTTTCTTTTTTCGTTACATCGTTGGAATCAAAATGGGATGTTGTTTACAATGTAATGTTTCTCTCACTAGATGAGAGAAAATTAATTCTACACATTTTACTTTAAGAGTAATATGCTCTTATAGTTTAAGTAGTACATTTTAATCATGTGCATTTTCAAAGACAGAACAAAAGAACAAGCAAGAAGCAGGTAAAAAGTGAACTTTTGCAGTAAAACTGTGAATGGGTATATATGAATACTGTATGTATGGAAATTACTGCATGAGGATGGTGTGCTGCTGTAAATCTGCTAGGGTCTGCATCATTTCTAACTTTGAATGTCATAACGTCATGGTTCTGTAATGTTTTTGTATTATTTGGTGCTTTTTTTTTTGCTTTTTTTCCCCCTCAAGAGTAATTCAGAATTTCTAACTCTTTTTACATGAGCTACAGATGCTAAGTGCTGTTCCTATAAAGGGTGAAATGTAGACACGTCACATCTTAGCACAAATAAATTCTACATTTTTAAAGAGTGGGCACTTAAAAAGTAGGTGTTCTCAAAATTGGGGAACATTAAAAATATTTGAGAAATAAAATAAATTTAATTTTGAAATACTTAAGGTTAGTTACTTCTGAGGTGAATGTAATTAGAGCCAAAATAAAGAATTAGTTACAAAAGTTTTTCCACAGATTTTAGAACAAAAGTAATTTTGGCAAATATTTTTACAAAAAAATACCTCCTGCTATGAGACTGTTCTTCAAGGCATATTTGCGCTTTGGCAAAATTATTCATAATAGTATGTAGGTCACCACAGTAGCTGACATAATAAAGGTTAACAGCATAAAGTAGGGATATTTTCATTCAATCTGCATAATTTTAATGCTTTGCATTTGTCTTCACCTATGCAACTGCCTTCCTGTCTCATGTCCATGTTTGATATGGGAGCCTTCCTTACAATGCCATTAAAACTCTCTTACTCAGTAAAACATCACTGTTCATATTCTTCAACATGAGGTTTTTCTTGCAGAGACAGACAGGTAAAAGAAAACAGTATGTTAGAACTTGAAGGAAAGCTGCAGATATTGTGTGAGGTAGATTAAAGAAAGGAAAAAAAAAAAAGAAAAGCAAAAAGCCAATGTCATATTTTGTTTATTAGCCTGTATAAAACCAGGCATTCATACTTGGAATTACTCCCTGTAAGAGTACATGTGGCCATAACAATGTCATAAGTACAGAGGGTGCCAAAGTCTCATTAGGCCTGGCTGTTGTCTCACAAGATAGAAAAGCACTCTTTTTATCCATTAGTGTTATAACACCAAAGAAATGCTTTGGGATTTTGTACTGCTTGTGCAAACCATGCCAGCCTGGGTTATCCCCACCCTCTGGAAGTTTCTGACAGAACACAGTGCACAGAGCTCTCGTGATTTTTCCTTTTGTAAAAGCAAACTCAACACGACCTTATGATTCCAGCCCTCACTGAAATTATGAATCAGGCAAGCTTATTTTGGGACACTTAACTACTCCAGAACTTCAGAGCTGCAGCATGAAGGGAATGGCCCGACCTTGAGAAGAACATCCCAGGCAGGCAGAACATGTCCCAGCTGGCAGCTCTTACACCTTTAGTGCACCAACCTTAATTCTCACTAATAAGTCAGATTACTTTTTTATGAGATGCAGCAATACAGCTAAACATAAGCTTGTGCTAACATAGCCTGTCTTCATTAATATAAATCTCTTTTCCCCTCTAAGAGGTGGCTGTGTTTTCTGCAACATCAAAACTCTACCGTGTCCCAGAGAGTGCATGAAAGTTGAAGTAGGTGGTCTCATGACAAAGTTGTCGGTATCTGGCTTCGTTAATAAAATTGCTGTCCCTTTTTCATCCTTCCTGAAAAAAAATATTATCTTTACATATTATTAGTCATTTAATACAGTTTTAAAACATACTAGAATTATAATTCTTTATAATTAGACAAGTTTTACTTGGTAGCAGAGACAAAGTTAGTAAATTCGTATTGAGAAACATATTTCTTCCTTTCAAAACAATCGAGTGAACTAATTCCTATGCAAAAGACAAACATAAGTCTAACTTTTTCCACTAGAATTTTGAACACATTATTTTCCTATTCACCCAGGAATCACCTCTGGTTATGCACCCTCCATTCTATTCTTTCAAGTAGAAATGATGAAACACTTGCAATAAATACATGCCAAAAAGTCATTTTATTGTTGTTAAAATAATTGGAAATCTATATTTCATCACTCAATGACTTGTTTCTTAATGTCTGTCACAGAATTCAGAAAACTACATATTTATGACCAAACCTGACCATGCTATTCAGATTTATATACCAAATACAATGTCTTCCAATTGCAGCTTCAGTCAACACATTTAATACAGTGCATGCAATTCCAATTATTCTTCCACTGTATCAAGGCAAATACAAGATGCAAATTAGCTGCTAAACATACAGCCCAAACCTGCACCCAGAACTTCCATTAGATCACTCTAGAGAGAAATTTATAGATCAAGTAAACTGACTAGTAATTTACTCATTTTAATTTTTTACAGGTTAATTTTGCCAAGACCAGGAACACATCTGTTTCAGTTAATTCAAGGTAATTAACTTAAATTATTATCCACTCTGAAATGAGTCAGCAGTTTCAATGAGTGTTCCTTATGTATGCTGTCTGGGGGAGTAATCCCGTAGTCAACATCAGAAAAAAACAATATAACACCCAAACCATTAAGGCACTGATAATTTTTGAAGGTCTTGTCTTAGACTTAGCTGAAATCTAGTCGGAGTTGGGGGCAGCATTCTTTGCAATCTTCACTGAATCAAAATAATATGATCATATTTTAATGAGCATAATAATATGATTATTAATATGAGCATATTTTCTGTAAAACACGTATGTCAGTTTATCTGTCAATATACAATTAATATGAGCACCTAAGAGAACTTTTGTGTTAAATATTGAAATATTCATTACCCAGATAGTGGAATTGCTCCACAATTCTGTCTGGTTTTCCTCTCGCAGAGCAACATTTTATCGCTTATGTCTATTACAATCTAAAAAATGTAGTTTCCTGAAGACTATCTGAAATCCTCTTCATTTCAGAATCAGTTCACAGAGTTGACAGCATGACTAGAAATGTGAGGGCAAGAATAGAAGCAGCATTTAAATAACCTGGAGATTTCAGTCCATTACATCCTAATAATCTTTCCTTAGGTTTATATGATTTTTGCAAATAATTAAAAATTAGTAAGATGAAGGGACTTCAAGACCTTGCATGGAAACTAA
Source organism: Certhia americana (assembly GCA_018697195.1). Lineage (NCBI taxonomy): Eukaryota > Metazoa > Chordata > Aves > Passeriformes > Certhiidae > Certhia > Certhia americana. The sequence continues at coordinate 84,422,803 of CM031858.1, read as the reverse complement.
CCAGGAGTAATTGCCTATCTCAAGGTAAAATTGAATTTTTTCATGTTCAGAAGTAAACAAAAATAAAACTTATGTGTTTTTTCCAATCCTTCCTCTTCACAGTAATCTCTTCTCCAATATACACATTTTTAAAGTTCTTTTGAATCAGAATTTCAAGGGTTCCCAAGCAGAACAGATATTAATTTCAGCAGCCTGAAGACCTGTTTTTAGCAAACAATAGGTATTAATTAACACTATTAAAACCTGAAAGCTGTTTTTATTTTCCAGATATTTCAAGATATATTTCTATTGATACTTTGCAATTATCCTTGTATAAGAATCAAAGCACATCAAAGTTATATAAATGTTTTAAACCTTACTCCAATTCACAAAATTTTCTTCAAAGAATTCAGCTGCATTGTATGACAACTCCTGCATAAATCCAGTTAAACCTTTTTTGGACATTTTTATGATAATCTGCCTTTTCTTACCCAAGGATATTTGGTCTTGATGGTTTCACTAACAAAGAAAATTGTATTTTGAGGTGCCTACAAAAACTGAATTACAGTTATAAGCATAGCAACACATGAGTCAGAAATGTTGTGTTTTATTCCCAATTCTTTCATTTTCCCTGCAAACTAGGGCAAGTCACATCAAATCTCTCTTTTGTTTGCTCTCTTGATTTACCCTTCTGGAATCTCCTCTGAGAACAGACTTTCCATGTACTTACCAGTGTCCCAAGGAGGCCTCATTCTCAGTAAGGTCTTCTGGGTCCTTCATGTTAGATTCTACATATTAAATTATGAATAGAAGTTACTATTTTTTTGTGGTTTGCAAATACACATAGGCAAAGTGTTACCTTTTTACTCTAAAACAGCCAGGATTTTCAGAATCTGATATTGTGGGACTGCCACAGACAAAAAGAGTACTCAGTGTGGAAGAATAATACTCAAACCTGAGCAGTTAATTTTACTACTTTAAAGAAGTAGTCCTTGTAAAAAAAGTAATCTTGCTTACTTCTTCTCTTCCTATTCCTGATGGTGTAAGCAAATATTACAGAGTAAGGACCAGATCTGAGCATCTGACTATTCTCTGTCACTGGAAAAGAAATCTAGATTTAATTTTTTGTTACAATGCAGTGACGCTTACTTGTTACCAAAAAATAGGAATGCAACTATTCCTGTTTAAAAAGATGTGTATTGCTGTACAGTGTCTTGATCTCAATTATGGAATATGCTGATTGTTCACTCATATTGTAACAACTTTAATTTTTGTTCTACTCAACCCTCATATTACAATTTCCAAGGAAATTCTCAGCTTGTCTGCATTAAGGCAAACTATGTCACTCTTTTTTTTTCCCCAACTTATTTGTCTTACAAAGGCTATAAGTTATTTAAGACATCTTTTGAGGGTAGCAGTGGGGGAGAAGAAACATGGGCAGAGAAATAAGAGAAGATATGAGAGAAATAAAATTACCTCTGTTCACAGAAAAGCTCTGAAAACAGTTATATTCTCATCTAGACTGAGAAGAAAATACTACTTTTTGTATGTAACACAATAAAGCAGTAAAATTTTTCAATGCATTTGGCAGCTCAGTAGTGTATTTTCTGTTACTAGGTACAGTTCAAAGAGCTGAACTGTTTGCCTAAGGGATCTACCAGGGGTTTTTGCAACAAAAATGTTTGAGGCATTTTCCACTCTGTATGGGAGATCTGGTTCAGAAATAGTCTCAGAATCTTCTTTAATTCTTAGGCTCAAAATAAGCAAACACTTACAGACATGTTTAAATAATGGGTTCAAATGCATTCAGTTTAGATTAATGTAATAAAAAGGAACTGCCAAAAGCAAGTTGCAAAGACAACAGATTTAAGAAAATTTAACCATAACAAAAGGATTTAAATTTTGGGTATTTTCTAAAAAGAAAAGAAAGATGTTTTCTGTGAACAGTTGAAATATCAAAACTAATCAATAATTATAATAACATATTTTTCTCCTCCAATGTAAGTTCAGCACTGGAACTTCACAAAAACGAGCTCTGCCAGACAAAATAAGTGGTGTTCACCTGACATGTAGAAATAGATTTTAAAATGGTACACATTGGCAGGCCTAAACCATTTCAAAATGCCATGTCAACAGAAGCATTTTTGTTAATAAATATGTTCTGATATAAAATGGAAGATATTTCACAATTGAAAAGATTTTTTATAAGCCTGGGCTAACCTAAAGGGAAGAGGTGTGGCTCAGGCAACTGCTCAGAGTGAAAGGATAGGAACCTAGGAAAAGGACTGGGAAAGACTGCTTTGGGAGTGCCTTGTTAGCAAGGAACTACTTGAGGTTTCCACTCAGATAGCAGAAATAAACACTGTAGAGGCAAGAGCAAAGTTTCTCCAGGGCAGCCAAGAGCTGGGATGGTGAGTTGAAGCAGCACAAGCATGCCAAGTGCAGGATGAAACAGAGTCAGTTGCCTGTGGAAGCAGTGGCCAAGAGACTTGAAATGCACACTGTGGCTGCCAGCATCTGGCCTGGGATGAGCAGGCAGGGACCTGAAAATCACAAACTGGAAGATTGAGGCTGAAGCAGTGGGAAGCAAAGAGCAGCCCCACTAATAGCCTTGCCAAGGAAAGGACTATACATAGTTTTAGATTTCAGGAAAGCAATTTTAGGGATGGCAAATCATCTCATTGCACTGTAAATTATCCTGTTGCTTTTACCCCTTGATAAATTGCTTTTCATCAAATCAATCGATTCACATCTCAAAGTGAAAAAAATGCAGTAACCTTACAGAGCTCCAGAGACACCAGTTTCATTTCCCCAAGGTTCCAGGGAAGGCTGAAGCTGGCATTTATCAGTGATCCACTAAATTTCAATTGGGAATTTTTGCTGTCAGTCAAGTTCTGGACTAACTGTATTTATTCCCAAATCCACACAGTGAAACAGAATATTTAATTCCTTCTTCAAAGTAAAAATAAGGCCATTTAATTGAAAAACAAATATTAAGGCAAGGTATTAAGGCAGAATCTGAATTTTTTAACTTTTCAATCTTATTGTTCCTGGCAACTTAAATTTTCTCTGCTTAAAGCTATGCACCTTGGGGTAGAATTGTCCATGCTGCTTTCTCGCATCCAAGCTTGTCTGAGTTCTAAAATAATACAGTGAAGGTTTTGGTTTTGCTTTTAACCAAAATGCTACTGTGCATAGAAGCCCTGGTAAGGATTTTTGGACTAAGACTAGAATATCAGTTCAATTGTAGATGCAGCACATGAGAACATGCTGCTGTTTCTCAAAACAAAAGTATACGTGCCCTTCTTTTAGCACCTACCCTGAAAGACCTGGGGGAAAAATGTTCTTCCCTGGAGAGCACACCTAACACCCTTTCTTGACAAAAGCAGGTGCTTTCCACTACCTTTTTTTAGTATTTCCCAATGCAAATAAAAAGTTGGTGGCCAGCTGGGTGCAGGTCTCTCTCTAGCCCTTATGATCAAGAACAGAGAAATTTTTTCTCAAGATCCCTGCTTTAAATTATGTGATTAAATGAAACTAAAGCAAATTGCAGTAACTTCCACAGGTGAAATGGAAATTACCTCCAAAGTATTCTATATTTCTGTACAGATGAGGAGTAAGATTCTGCAGCAAAATAAATAGATTTTGGAACTGTTTCTCTTGCTTGACAAATTTTTAATCAGACTACGGTGAAAGAAGAGAAATGGCCATCAGTCATTTCCTTCTCTACTCACATTTATGATGATACGTCCTTTTATTCAGATAATGGTGGTAGTTATTGAATTCATGGAGTTATTCACAGGCTGTCAGTTCTTGCAGTATAACTGAGATTTCAAAGCCCAAAGGAGTGAGGTTCAAAAATAAAGCAAGGAAAAGCACATGCATTGTCCTCTGGACTTTGGGCACTGTCAGAGCTGGAAAACATGGGGTTTGTTTCTGTCTCAGATGTCTGTCAGTTAAAGGCTGCAGTTCTCACCTTTCATAGCACTGAACATTCTCTTTCTTGAGGTTTTGCTTAAGTGTGCCAGGAAGCAGAATGAGCAGGATCCTTCGCAGTGGGGGCTGATCTGGGAGCTGAGAGTGACTCAACAGCAGGCTATGGCCTTCCTGGTGGGGCATCATCTGGGCTGTGATGGTGGCAGAGTCTGCCTACAGTACAAGGAGCATCCCATCCCTTATTACTCTCATTTAGGAAGGAAAGAGAGAAGAATGTATGATAAGACGCTGCTCCCCAATCCAACCATGATGAAGTAACAACTGGGTGATGCACATGAATGTGTACAGAACCTGTACAGGACCTTCCCTCTCTTGGATCTGTATTGCTGAGCAGATGCAGAGGTGCTGTTTTCTGTCCTGGTTAGATTTAAGGAAATTTCAACTATTTGTCCAACACAGAAAGGCTTGAGTAGAAAATTAAGGCAGAATAGGTAATAAAAATAGAAAATAGGGTTTGAAATAGTCATTAGCAAGTGACTTGCTCACTTAAGCACCAAAATAATATTTTCTCACAGTAGTTATTTATAATCCTCTGTGAGTCTTTAAGAGCATTTAAACACCTTCCATTATTTACATATTTTTTCTTGTAGAAGTTTGGTACAGGAATAATCTATAGATAAAAGGTAAATCTATGGAACATTTTTCAGGGTCATGTTTCTTCTACGGTCTCCATAGAGCACTGATAAACTACTATTGTGAGGAAAGCAGGTCTTTTCCAGTCATTTACAACTGCCCTTACTCTAGATAACAATATTGTTCCTAAAAATGGGAAGCAAAATAAGAAAACAACTTAGAGAGAAAGCACAGACTAAAGAGAGTGGTAGGTAAAGAAATAACAAATGTTCTTATAATTGCATTCATTTGTAAACATGAGATGTAAGAGCACTCAAAAAAAAAAAAAAAAAAAACCACCAAAAAAAACCCCAGTGAAAGACATAATTGTAGTTGCTCTCTTGCTGAGGTTAGGAAAAAAAGGCTTTCAACATAACAGAGCCTAACCTAGACAAATCACATAGTCCAAATGAAAATCTGGAAATGATAACTCCAGAAGAAATCATCCTGGGCTGACGTACCACAGCCTTTTTAATTTATACTGGATGAACAGACACAAACACCAAAAAGAAAAGATTACATTGTTATGACAGCGTTTCATCACCCTTTTGCAGATATCTACATCAAAGAACTGGAAAAATGGCTTCAAAATTTCTTAGTATAAACCATATAATAAGGACCATACATAAAAAATGGATTTTAAAATACTTTAAAGGAAAACAAAAAAAAACAAACAAAAAAAAAACAAAAACAAAAACAAAAACAAAAAAAAAAAAAAGAAACCACTGAAAAAAATAAGGGGATTTTATATGCAAAGGCAATGACTTGAAAATGGAGGTAAAAAGATGAAAGGCTTGCACATTTTTCAGTTGAAATCAAAAATAGTTCATATTTTGATTTGTTCAGTTGAAGCTTTAAAAATTTTATATTTTGGCTATAGTAAAAACTCTTTCTATATTTTTTTGGTTTGATCATAACTGTCTCAGTAAAATTTGTGAGTAATCTGTCTCTTTGAGAGACTGGCCATGGCTAGGGGTATTTTATAATTTATACACAGACCAAAGCATAAGTGTATAAGCATAAGTGTCAAAGATCATGGATTACAAAAAACACAAATATCTTTTAAAAGTTCTTATATTTCAGCATACAGAGATTGATAAAGAAATTCACAGGTTAGAAATACAACCTTATGCAAAAATTGAGGATTGCTTTGTTTATGTAAGTGTTAGAAACAAGCAGGCTTTGCATATCTGACCATCCTTTGGAGGTTATCTACATGCAAACAGCATCAGTAATATTTCATGTATTCTTGTATAACCTGTGAGGGAATGTTTGCTGGCATGTCTTTCTTTAGATCACCATGGCACATAAAGACAACCTGGTGGTTGCAATGCTGTTAGTCACTTTCGCAACACAATAGTTCTGATTTAAAATATTTTCTATACCAGTAACAGATTACATAATGGAAATCAACAAGAATAAAATGAAGACATACTCTAGATCTCAAATCTTTGCTAAATGCAAACACACACTTAAGTCCAAATGGTCATTATTTTAACTTTTATATTTTTCATTTTTTACTGCTTTATTACAGTTGTTTTTACTAGAATCATATTAGTTGTTGATATCATAGATTTTGTCAAATCCCATATCCAGCATAAACTACAAAGCTAACTTAAAATGAGACTTAAGCACTACCTACGTATTACCTATACTGCCTATAATTTAATAAAAGAGTAGCAAAATGAGGAACAGATTTTATGAAGTACCAGAGTTTGTTGAAAGGGACTCCTTGCCACTTCTGAAGATTCAGAATTGTTTTTAATCCTAGATTAGGCAGTTTATTCCCAATAGATTAAAAAAAAAAAACAAACCAAACCAAAACAAAAAACAACCAACCAAAAAAAACCCAAACTACCACACCAAAACTGAGAACTTGGGTTTTTTTCACTAAAAATATAGTAATGATACAAATATGACAAGCTGAATTCTACCAGTTTAAAAATCTTGAATTGCAGACTAGGCACAGTTTATCACTGTCTGGTCAGTAATAAACACTTTTCAGTATCTGCTGCATATTCACACTTCATTAAGTTTTAATCAGATAGAAGCCTACTGACATTTTTTATTTGATTTCATTTTCATCTTAATTCAACACAGAGTAAGAACTAAATACAACTTCAGAAAATTAGAAGCATTGGAATACACTGATAATATTAAATCAAGAAATAGTCAAAAAAGGTTATTGGATTAGGTTGTTTTAGTATGTCTGTACATATTTGGGGAAAAAATCTTACAAGGTTTGTTTAAACTTAATATGCAGCATTTCATCAGTTTAGCAGTAAACACTAATGCTTTCTTGGTGGAACAAAAGGCAGTAAAAAGTGAAAACTAAAATGTGGGTAAAGTAGATGGCTTAAGCTACTTGGACAAAGTCAGCCTTCAATTGTGATCTGTTTATTCTTGAGTTTAGACTATGCTAGTGGCACATGTTTCAGCCTCTGTGAGGTAAATCCCAATTACCTCTCTTGGCATATATAAAATAATGTGCTATGTTGCTCACTGCTTACTACTTTACTTCATTCTGTTTAGTCTTATTTTTGCAACAAATATAAGCAATTTGAATTCCATAGAATGGTGGAACATGCATGTCACATTCAAAGAATTCAATTTTTTTAGCAGTCAGTCAAATATTCCTTTGACATAAGGTACATTTTTTTTTTTAAATGCTTAATTGCAATGTCCTGTGTGGAGACAATATTGCTTAGAGGAGGATATATGCAAGCAGTAGGATAGCTGTCTTTGACTGTGATTAAAATCAGTTCCTGAGAATGTATCACTCCTTTGGCTCAAGACATCTGAAATGAAAGCTGCTGTGTATGCTGCCTGTTTCCCTGCATGGTGTTTTCACTACCTGATTTCTGTAGTGGAAAGGAACCAGTTTCATCTGCAGTCAGTCATGGACAGCCCGGACCTCTCTGAAAGACCACGTTTGGATTGTACCTTGCAAACCCTTGTTTCAAACCTGCCACACCCAATACCAGAAATACAAGAGCTATTTTACCTTCACCATGCTAAGTCTTAGTCACTTTACCAAGCACTGTTTATCACAATCATTTGGGAAACATCCAGCACTACCTGTTAGTAACTTTTACAAAGGAAAATACAAAGATTGTCCAGATGATTACACAGTAAAGAACCAAAAACACCTTAATCTTGAAAATTTTACTATACTTGCAGACTAGAGTATACAGGTATTAGACTCCTAATGAAATTTTGTTAATAAGAAATTAATCTCCTTGGCAGCCCCACCCAACTTTTTACTGCCTACTTGTAGTCTGTGAATACAAGGGAAAACGTGCAAGTCAAATGGCCCCTGAAGTTTATACAGTGCCTTTCGTATGTGTGTTATCAGCTAATGGCATCTAAATGTGGACTTGAGTGTATCACCTGACATCTTTTGCCAGTCTTCTAAAAACTTTGCCTGCAGGCATTTTTCATCATGTCATTTACATGCACTTTTCTTAAATAAAGTGTAATGGTCTGTTGACTGTTTTACTTCTGTGTAAAACAAAAGAGATGTATCATAGTAATTAAATTGTAATTGTCAGGCCCAAATCCTAACTAAATTTCTGAGTTGATCTAAAGAAATATGAACAACATGAAATAAACAAATCATAAATACTAAGTTTCTGGTTTATTCTAAATGTAATTACAGATTGGCTTTACCTCAACTATGTTCTGGTTTTCACGTGAGCATCAGTTACAAAAGGAAATCACAGATGATCTTTTCATCAATTTGAGGATAATCTATTTTATCCTATTGTCAAGCGTTGAAGTGCTTTAACATTGACTAATTTGTCCAGGAAAGGCCTGAAATAACTATGTTAATTATTCTTTTCTGAAACTTAAGAGCTTCTGTTCCAATTGCCCTTTAAAAAAAAATTTAAAAAAAAAAGGGAAATGAATGGGAAAGGAAAGGAAGAAGGGAAAAGGAAAAGGTAAAAAAAAAGAGGGGAAAAAAGGAAATTTGCTTTTGAACAGGTGCCAGAAAACAAGGAAGGCACTATTTCTTCAGCTAGCTTTTCAAACTCTTAGCTTTATCAAATGCTGTAGAATTGGGCAATCTAATCACAACCTAAATGTCTACCAGGGGACAACATCTAGCTAGCTGCATCTGCAGTCATCAAGAAAACATTTGTTTAGAAGTTATCAGGAGGCATCGGAGCAGGGCTGGATAGGAGCAGGGCTGGCCTTCAGTCAGGTCAGCAGAGGCCACAAGGGAGACACTGGCCAAAAGGCCATCAGGCAGGCACTGACCCCTGCACTGCTGCCCTGTGACACCCACCCAGGTGAGTGGTGAGGGCTGCAGCAGCACAAAAGCAAGGGGGGGGTCCCCCCCTCAGCCTGCTCCTCTCAGATCTCTCCTGCCCAGTGGACTTACAACCTATGGCTGACCTGCCACAATCAGGGTCCTGCAGAGAACCTCTTAAAAAAGAATTCTTATAACAAGAATAGAGAAAATAATGACTATCAGAAAGGCCTCGTTTTTCTCCTCTTTACAGAATTACATTGAATACACAAAGTTTTGTTGAGAATTTTCTGTACAAAATCTAGAATTGGACAACTCTGCTTAAGAGGTACAACAGGAAAGCTTAGCAAAAAGGTAACAGAGTAGGCTGCTGACAAGGAGCAATATATAGGGGTCTTTGTATCTTTGTGTTATCTTCGTGTTTTATTACTTTAGACCACACGCAAAGGTGTGGCACCACTCTGGTATGGTACTTACACTAGATATGTGTCACCTGTTTTCAGATGGTGCCTGTCTTGCCTTCCTCTGCAGCAAAAATACTGCATATGAATTATGTACATTAAAAAAATACATATATAAATTATTCTTTAATAACATCATATCCTCATTGATACATAGAGTTCTCCAGAGAACTGCACCATATACAACTCAGTGAAACTGTATCGCCCTTAGTTTAGAGCTCTGACAGGACCATCATGGGGAAAGCATGCATTTTGCTTTACATTAAATTAGTTGTGTGACAGAAAAAGTAAATTTGGAGCTGTATTTATATTCTCTCCCTTCAAAAATAATGAGTAAATGATCCATAAACTCAAAAATTACATACACGGAGGAAAAATTTTTTATATTTTGCTTATGAACTTTTTAAACTACCATAACACATAAATCCTACAAGGATTCTAAAAGTATTAGCTATGTATATCAATAATGAATATATCCAGAAGTGTAATAAAACAAACATGAAGGCAGCAATAAAGAACAATAATAAAATCCATCAATTTTCATCCAGGTCACCTCCTCTTTCAAACTTCAACTCCTCTGCAAAACAGGTTTCAGAGTCATTATAAACAAACATAGAGATAACAAAGTTTTTATGTATTCTAATAGGTCTTGAAAAATTGTTTCCAGACTACAGTATTATAGTAATAAACTAGTTTATTATATGAGTATTCTTTCTTCAGGCAATTCATCTCATCTGCATTTTAATCTTCCAATAGAACCAAAGCTGCTTTATTAAGACAGGAAATATATTAGCCAGAATTTTACGCTAAAAAATAATTTCAGAATATTTAATTCACTTAATAAAATAGTATATTAGTGGCATAATAGAATATAAAAGGTAAAATAATAAAACTAGAAGTTACCAACACTGCTTTGGTTAACTAAAAAAATACAGTTTTGAAGAGCAGTGGCAATTACTATACCTTGCTCTTGCATGGTCCTTTCAACAAGCTAGTCCCAAAGCACTGTGCAAAGTAAGTCAGCATCATTACTTTTGCTTTTCAGATAAAAAAAGTGGCTCTGAAAAGGAAAAGTAACTTCCTAAAGTTGCTCCATACATAGAACTCAGTACATGAAGGAATCCTGAATCTGAGTGCAGTAACATATTAAAGAGGCCACATTGCTTCACCAAGGGTGTGTGTGTGAGGGAAAGCACAGAAGCTGCTATAATTTTCAGAGTCAGCTTGTTACACTGAATTTAAACTCATTTAACTGTATACAACAAAAATAACAAACCACGTTTTGGGTTTTTTTTTACTAAAGACATCACTAGGATACTTCCTGCTTACAGGGAAACTTGCTTCACACACAACTTCATGGGTGGACACATAAAGACAGATTGAAGTCAATGATATTAAGTTACTTTATTCTGAATAGATTGTGCTGTAAAACATACTGTAATCTAAGAGATCACTGAGGCTGAGACTTATACTAATAAAATACTGGAATGTTTTCACCACAGAAAAGCTAATAATTATTCTCAGAACTACATGGAAACTATTAAAAATTCTCTAGGCATTACCTACAGTTCCTAATTTCCCTTATTATTATGACTACATTTATGAAAGAAAATGTACAATGTTCATACAGGATATTGAATTCAGATCAAGTGTCAACATGAAGCAAGGGGTTTGCTTGTGTCATGCTTCAGCTTCCATTTGGGGAAGCTTAGTCCTAATTTCCTATAGCAATTTGTTATACTTGAGATTGTGATCAAGTCTCCATTCAAGTTCTCCTTGTGAGATTTATCCTATGTATTTACATATACAATATCAAATCAATTAAGATGTGTTCTATAAAATATGTACCACGCCCTTTAGTTTTGCTTTACAATTTCTGTATTTTAGAATTGTACAATCTTCTAGTTAGCAAAGATCTTTAAGATAATTGAGTCCAACTGCAAACTTAGCAGAGCTATTTTGAGGATGCTTCTAACTAAGTGTTGTCCAGGAATATGTTTTGATGGCTTCAGAAATTACATCTTGATGTCATCAACTTTGGAAATGAAAACACAGATGAAAGGTTCCAGAGAGTAGTAGACTCACTTCTTAAAAATAAAAAATTAAAATAATAATCAAAAAACCAAATAAACAAAAAAAGCCACAAACAAACAAACAAATAAGCCTCACCCAAATAAATAGAAAAACAACCAAACAAAAAATCCCAAAATTAAGAATAACAAAAATAAACCAAACCCCCTGCCCCCCCCCCCCCCCCCCCACACACACCCCTTAAAAAAAATTAAATACACAAAAATCCCCAATCCATGAGTTTCAGAAAGAAAGAAAATCATAGCATCATCTTTTATTCTGGACATCCTATAGTTTTATATCAGTGAAACCATTGGAAGAAAGAAAAAGTAGATAATATACCATGGTCATTTCAGACAACATACAATATAAAAAACAAGACTGAGCCCTTCAGACAAAGGAAGGGCTCAAAAAAGTAGAGGGGCAATTATGCTGGGACTCTTCTGATACATGCATTAAATCACACTGCCCATGGAGAACAGGCGCTGAAATCTCATGATGAAGCCATGGCTTGTCTCACATGTTTTGTAATACAGAGTGAGAACTGTTTCCATCAGCTTTCAGAAGTCTTTCTGTACCATAACCATAAAGTTAAGGCTCTTTGAAAGACTTATTAAGGCATTTCCTAAGAACAGCTCTCCACCAGGTTTTGGATAGGGATTATACATGACAAAGTCAAACATACAAATTGTCCACTTGCCTAAGATGCAAGCATCTCCTGCATGGCTTACACTTCTCCTTTCTTAAACACTACCAAAAGGTTTCTTCCATAAAACTCCATATTACAGTACAAGTAGCTGACCACTAACAGGGAAAATTATTTTCATAAGATCACTCTAATCACAGATGAGTAACAACACACGGCTTGCATTTTTCTGTCATCCAATGAACTTTTTATCTTATAGGACATCAATAGGGGTCTTCTTAGTCATCAGAGCAACAAACACCAAGTTCCTAGAAAACAGCAGTTCAGACTGGTATTCCCTGATTATCCTATCATATATGAGGTAACTATAGCAGTTTTTACTTTCTTGTCATTAATAGGGAAATGGTAAGAGTTTAAGGAACTTCCTCCATTTCCATAGACTAAACAACTTAATCATGATGCAATACATAAAGTTACACTATGGCAAATTCATGTACCATAGCAAAGGCATAAAATCTGTTTCATTTATCTTTGCATGGATACAGAAAGAAAATAAAAACAAATTTATAAGAGGAAGAGTAGATAGGTAAATAAGAGATAATGATTATTTTGGGTAAATACTAATAAAGAAATTGTCTATAATTGCAGAAATCTTACCCACTTGCTAGCTCATTTTCTCCTATTTTATTACTGATACTCCCCATACAATTTTACATGTTATTTTGTGATAGACCACAATAATTAAACTAGCTAGTATTGAACACACATGGAACACATTCCATTTAGGAAAACTGTCCATCATATTAATTGGAATGTAATTTAATGTAAGGGTGAATTCATTTAATGCTAGACTTCAAGACTGGGAGAGGAGAACCAAGTCTTATTCAGGAAAACCTATCATTTCACCCACACACTGCTACACGCTGTCATGGCTCAATCACAACATGTATCTTGAACAGGTCTAGTAATGCTGTATGACAACCTTGTTGATAAACAGGTAACCTAATAATGAGTTTCATAATATAAAGCTCTAATTAATAAGACATTAAAAAATAATGCATTATTTCATTTAAATACTGAAAATAATTTTCTTCAGAAAAGTCATTTTCTCTCTTATTTTCAACCTCTCTAATTTATACGCTAACTCTTCATAGGAAAAGTGTTTCAGTGATGGTGATAGGATTTTTTCTCACTAGGATTTTCAGAAATACCTATGGCTATTAGGTACTCAGTCTCCTTTAGTCAATTTTGAAGCACTCAGTAACAATCTTTGCCAAGCCAAATCCAGAATATCATGTAAAATAAAAATGTATTCTAAGTAATTAGTCGTTTTGTGTGAAAATATATTTTTATTTACATGACTTAAGCCCATTAAATTATGAAAGATCTCTGGTTCTTGAAAAAATTCCCTTCATAACAAAACCATATCTTTAGTCATTGCTGAAGAAATTGTGAGAGATTCCTCTTGGAATTCAATTTAAAACAAAAATAACAAACTGGAGAATTATTGCTCATTTTCATTCTTGACTTTCCTTGATGCCTTAGGGAATGCACTCATTCATAATCATCTGCTGTTAATAGGATATTAGTGGCTCATTTTCTCTGATGTACAAACTCTGTCTCTGCTCTCAAGTGTTTTCCTGCACAGTACTATGCAGTTACAGCATACATCATCTCACCAGTTAGCACAATAGAGAAATAAATAATCTTCCTGTCAAAGTCAACTAAGTCTTGGAGCAGCCTTCGAATTCCTGGCACAATTTTTCATTAGCAAATTGTTGTGTATGTCTTTTTGGTGCTCAATAAGTCTGAAATTTCCTTAGAGCTATAACTTCATTGTTTAAGTTTAAATATAACTCACTTCCAAAATGAATATAACCCTGATCAGGAAAAAAAAGCTGCACAAGTCATTCTTGTTACTTGCTAGACAAAGAGCATAGGTTACATACTAATGAACAATAATTAGCATGATTAGGTACAGGTTTTACAAGAATATCAGGGCATTCATGCTGCTGCTGTTGTGTAGATCATAGTGCTAACTTCTTTGCCTAGACTGTTGCTATTTGCTGTGCACTAGATGGGTTTCTACTCTCCTCCCTGATTCCTACCTAGAAACTGGAGTCATCTCCCCCTGCCAATTCAGTGCTCCATTGGCAAAAGGTTACATTTTTGCACTCACTTCTTTTCACCATTTTCCCCCTTACCAGCAGTGCTTGTCTTTCTCTGACAGTAACAAATGTGAAGTTGTTGAAAAGGGCTCTGTGAGAGAATGATCTGTGCTGAGATGTAGCCACAATTTGTTATCTTTGATCTTCTAAACTTTTACCTTAAAGGAGTTCAATAGAACACTTCACAGTCTTTGCAGCAACAAATACCAAGATGTTAAAGAATAGGAATACAGGGTGTATTATTCCTAGATAATTCCTAGTGAGCTGAAGCAAACTCACTAGTCAGCGCTTTTTTTTCTTTTTTCTCTTTATATATATATATATATACACACACATACATATATATATGTGTGTGTGTGTATATATACACATACATATATATATATATGTGTATATATATATATATATAAAATCTCTTTAGGAAATGTAATTGTCCACCTAAAGATAAAAGATAGGCAGTATATTCAACATCCAAACTTAGCTATTCCTGACTTTTGGTCTGAGATTAAAGTTTACAAAATGTTGAAGAAAATAAAGTGATAATAAAAAGTATTAAACAAATTAAATGATTGAAGGTGATGAAAAACCTAAGCTAATTGTAGAAGATACATAATTAATATTTCTTAACTGGAACTATCTGACCAAAAGCTCCACAATTCTTGTATTCCTACATCCAAGAGTTTAGAAACCATGGACAAAACACTTGTAATATCTGCAAATAGCTGCAAAATAAACTGAGAGCTAAGGCTACTTGGCTTTTTTAGCCTGGAGAAGAGGAGACTGAGGGAAGATGTAATTGTGGTCTACAAATTCTTGTTGAGGGGGAGTGGAGCTTTAGGCTCTGGTCTCTTCTGTCTCTTGATCAGTGACAGGATCCAAGGAATGGCCTGAAGTTGCGTCAGGGGAGGTTTAGGTTGGATATTAGAAAAAGGTTCTTCCCCCAGAGGGTGTTTGGGCACTGAAACAGGCTCCCCAGGGCAGTGGTCACAGCACCAAGCCTGAGGGAGTTCAAGAATCATTAGGACAGTGCTCACAGGCACATGGAATGACTCTGGGGATGGTGCTGTGCAAGGCCAGGAGTTGAACTTCAGTGATCATTTTGAGTCTCTTCCAACTCAGGATATTCTATGATTCTGTGATAAACAGCTGCAGGTATCCTCGAAAAGATTATAAGCAGTGCCTGGTCTGTCTCTGGGCTCATCTGCAGTTTTAATGCCCAACATCATCAAGTCTTGTGAAATAATCTGCCTGGATCTCATACTAAACAGCACATCTACACTTCATTCCATACTTTTTCCATCACATGGAGGTGAAATAAGAGTTCTCAAGGAGCTTGCTATACATATAGAGAGCCAAAAATAAAGACCACACTGGAGTCCTAAGCTTTATACAGGCGTCTTCAAGGCACAACTAACTTTGATTTTAATATTTCAGAACTTCTGCTGAGCATGAAAAATTGCCATCCTTATCACTTTGTTGTGACACATTTGCGTAAATCTAGTGCATTAGAAGAGCCACATAAAAATTACCACACCAGGTATAATTCTAAACTCGATTTTTTTAAGGACTATAAATATTCTTGACTCTTCCAGAAAGTCCTTCAGAAGCTCTTGGCACTAAAGACCTGTAGAATGGCATGGAAACCAAAGATGTCTTTTCCTATCCATTTTATTAAAGCCATTTCAGAAAAAAAATGGGGTTTTTTGAAGGAGAGGTTGCAGCTGTCACTGATACACATGCTGTTTTTTCCCTTCAAGGCTGCTTTTGCTATTAATGTATCTAAAGTTATCTAGGTGATTATATAACCAATAAAAAGATTGTACTAAGGCTCGGAGGCCTGCCACAAGGGAGCAAAGAAATGCACTTTCCATGGATATATCAGGGCTAGCTATCTGAAATAGTACGATGTGCACAGAAGGCACAAGGTTAGACTGCCAGCATTTTTCCTTTCTTCCCCCTCCCTTTTTTCCCTCTTAATTTAAAGTGGAAAAGGTCAGTTTGAAATGGTTGGTAAATCCAAACCAGATGCTAAATTTCTCTGACTAGAGCAGCTGGCAGGCTTGAGCTACTGGCAGTCCTCACTACTTCTGTAGAGATAACGCCCTAAATTCAAGGGTAAAACTCTACTTGTGATGTGACAGCCTTTGTTTCTTGGGGATTGTTCCTCGTTATCAGAGAAAAAAAAAGAGAGAAAAACATTAAAAAGAACTTCTGTCATCTTTTCCCTACCCTGTATAAATTCCATATTTCTAATTTACTATAGAATATTAATAAGTTCTTCTAACATGGAGGAATATTATATCTATGTGTATATATATGTGTGTGTGTGTGTGTATCCTATGAAATTGTGAGCATTAGCACAACTTTGGTGGTGAATGATGCCCCATTTAGTTGGCAGACAGTCACAAAGGCTCAGTATGGGATCCCGTCCTTACTGATGATCTGGATGAGATGATTGTGTGCACCCTGTGCTGTTCACAGACAACACCAAGTTGGGTGGCTGTGTTCTGCTAGAGGGTAGGAAGGCTCTGCAGAGGGATATGGACAGGCTGGATCCATGGGCTGAGGCCAACTCATCAGGTCTCTTCCTAAAGACTGTAACCAGGTAAGTGTTGACCTCTTCTCCCACGCAGTTAGCATACTTCATCCCTGGAGATGTTTATCAAATGACTGGATGTGACACTTAGTTTCATGGTCTAGTTGACAAGATTGTGAACACTTAAAGGTTGGATTCAGTGACTTTGGAGGTCTTTTCCAGCCTAAATGATTTTTTAATTCTGTGATTCTGAGTAGACAATGTTTTTATGGCATCACCTTTACAATAATTAAAGCATCGCTCCATCCTTTTTCCTTCCCATTACTGGCATTCTCCATATATTCCTACGGAGGAATAATGGCCACTAGAATGACCAAAGGCAATGCTTTCAAAACACATTCTCAAATCTTGCAAGTAGCTGAATCCCAAGTGTGGAGGAGAAGAGCATTCAGTGCCAGGAATGAGATTAATTTTTCCTCATTTCAATGTCAACATATTTATCAAGTCTGAGCTGGTCTCTTCTCCTCTGAGACTAAGTGGAAAGACCTTTAATATACCTACCTTCAGAGTAGTCAAATACATTGTCTGCAGGCACCTGCTGCTGATCTGGAAAGGAAACCTGGAGCAACCAGCTCAGCTTTCAGCATCTCATCTTAGACAAATAATCATATCAGAGCCAACAGTCATCCACAGAATCTGTTCATCCTCTCTCGGACTCTTCCTCTTCTGCCAGGGTCCACTGAACCTGCAGCTGTGCTCCTGAACTGAAACACCAGGTTTCCTGTGCAGAGAATTATGCCACAGTCCTATTATCTAGAGGGCTTTTAGGACATTTGGGTCTGTGATAGCTATAGGTCTCTATAAACACTGAGTCAAGACTCCTATAGAGGCTGCAGAGGTCACAGAGAAAGGTCAAATGTGGCCTGGATCTGTCATCTGTAACTTCACAAAGGGCAATGAGGTCCCTCTTCTTATCAAAAGCAGGGCCCAATGAACTTCTTCCACAACCATACTTTAACCCCTCTCTTGCAGCCAAAGACATGTAAGGTATTCCACTTTACAAGAGTTGTTTTTACACAGACCTTGTTCTGACAGTATGGCAATGGGAAACAGTATGAAACTAGACAGGGAAAGGAAAAGTGATGATTTAATGGAGAGTGGAACTATTACCACTGTCCTCTTTGGCAGAACAGACATATGACAGTGTAAGAAAGAAGTAATTATTTTTATTCGCTTCAAGCAAAAGCTTTATCCTTTATTTATAAATTGCGTTATTTATAAACCAAATATCCTGAATGTCACATAAAATAATAAAGAAACACTGCCTGCTAAACAATAGGTTCAGAGTAAGAAAGCTAAAAATATATACCTTTTAAAAATTAGAGAATGAAGCTGCTGAAGAAATTTTTTCCTAACTAAAGGATGCACAGCATAACAATCATAATTTATGCTGGAAGAAGCAGGTGACATGATAGAATTAATTAATTTGCTCTGTGATAAGTATCCCCTACATATGTCTTCTGTTAATTCTTCATGTTGTGCAAATGCTTATCTAATTTGCTTCCATTTCGACAAAAAGAAATAATTTTCAGCAGAAAAAACCTATGCTGTGATTTTCTTAGTGGTAGAATATTTAATAGCTTTTGTGCATGGAACTGCAGGCCAGAATTCAATGTCTGGCCTTTTAATAAATCATACCAGAGCAGTGTGAATGACTCTCTGTACTTTTAAAGGTACCAAATAAATATAAGGTCATATTGGTTTTTGTCAAACAAAAAATAGCTTATTGAAAGCTGATTGAAAGTCTCATTTTGTAATATCATACTCAATTATGCAATATCCAAGGTAAAAAAAAAGAGTAAATCTTACATAAGCTTTGCAAAGACAGATTTTTGCAGCATAAATATCACAAAAAATATCACAATATCAAAATATGGGCAAAATATTAAAATAAAAATAATGAACATTAGCTTAACTCAGTCTATGCTGAAAATATATTTTCAAAGAAAAATCAATTAAGTAATTTAGAAACCTAGCATAATCTCAGGTTTTAATATTTTTTGCCATTTTTTAAGTTCATCTGGAGAAGCGCTTAGCTTCACTAGTAGTTTTGAAAGAGCCCTGAATTCCTGAGAGATCTGAAAAAGTATGTTTGTTAGTTCTTTACTTGCTCCTATCAAGACACACATGTTTATAGCTCAAAGAGGGAGGGAAAGATGCTTCCTTGCACATCTACCCTATGAACATTCGTTACTGAGAACTGAAAAGAAGCTAGTCCAGAACTGGTTCATTCAATGTTATTCAGTTTGCCCCACCTCTCAGAACTGCTGACTGTTTATTAAAGTATCTTTGATTAGCTATGCTTTCCACAAGGAACATTCCTTTTTATTAATCTCATTTATTTTACTTTCTCATCCTGAAGAAAGGTTGCTGAGGTAGCTACAGCACTTCTTAACCCCAGCAAAAACTCAGCCCAGCACTTGACTCTTGCTAGTTTTGGACCACATTTTCTCTGTTTACATGGCAAGAAGCCTCAGTCACATATCAAAGAGCAGCAAGCCTTGGGGACACTAGGGCAGACACATAGCTTATGCTATCCAGACGTAGGCCTGCTAAGCAGATAAATCTTATGCACAGAAGTTATTCAGCAGAAAGGGAGAGCAACCTCTTCTCAGATTGAGATCTTGCGGAGGACAGCTAACCCCAAAAACTAAGCAACATATGCTTTTGAATTAGGACAAAACAACCACTTTTGTGCTGTGTTAGTATATATCTCTTCCAGATTTTCATGCACATTTTACCAGTAGGTGTCATGGGAAGCTAAGAGGTGACTTTAGAAAGATCTGAGATGTGTCTGCCAAAGTATAATAAAATCAAGGGGTCTGAATTCAAAGGGCTTACTATGAACCAGTAGAAGAACATATAAACAAGCAACATCCTTTCTAAAATGGCATATGATAATATGCTCCATTATATTCCCTCACATCTTGAAGACATGTGAATTTGGTATCTTGCTACACATAAATGAAGAAATCCATTTCTCTAAGAAAGAGGGGATTTTTCCTTGTATTTTTAGGCTGAGTCTCTAATGAAGAAGGAACTTTATATAAAAACACTATTTCTCCGTATGTCAGCTTTCTTCAAATAGGTTTTACACCCTTGGCCAATTTGAATAAACGTGGCTGAGGAAAAAGTCTCAGGGGATGAGAGAAGGGAGAGAACTGAATTGAAGTCCTAAGGAAAAGGGATGGGCAAGAGGAGATGCAAGCTCTGTGATCCCCCATCTCAGTGCAGACAGGGCAGGCAGAAGCATTAACCAGCAACATCCCCTGTAGCACAGATACAGGCACGGGACCTTTGGCCAATGGTACAACTGGACAGGGAAGGCAACTTGGTGGGAAGGAGGAGAAATACTAACAGTTGTAGCAGGATGTATGGCAAGGGCACTGGCAGGTGTGCCAAGAAGGATTGAAGGAGGACAAAACTGGCTGGAGTTATAAAGGAGGAGGCAATAGACAGGACACAAATCCAATGAAAGTTATTAACTCTGCTGCTCTTGTAATGTTTGGGCTTTTTGGAGGCTGAGGAGGGGAACTAATTTCACTCTCAAGTTAGCTAATCAATAGAAGCAATGCTTGTCTCTTAAGGAATTAACAGATGAAGATTACGAGCACAGGAACTGAACTGAAAAGAATTTGGGAGAAGTTTCATTGGATAAACTGTTCCTTCTCTGCAGAATATACTCACTATTCCACTGGTGTCCTCTGTAGAAACAAACCAATTGCATCCCCTGCTCAAGCACATAAAAATATAATTAATCTTTTTTTTTCCCCAATTGCCTTCTTCTCTGATGAACAGAAATATCACCTCTGGATAAAGAACAGGGATTTTCTGAAATATGTCCTTGAGGTAATAAATGTCTTCCTCTCTGAAAAGTAATCTCACCTCAAGATAACTAAATCTTTTTTCCATTTATCAAATATCAGAAAGATAACTATCCTTGCTCACTATTTAAATTCCTCTGCAGAAATTGAATTCTCACCTCACAAATAAAAAATGTTGCAATCATTTTCTCAAACAGTAAGCAATATTCCAGTTTGGGGAAAAAAAAAAAAAAAAAAAAAAAAAAAAAGGCAGTGAAGGTTTAGTGGAACATTATAACATTATAATCTGCAGACTGGGGGAACCAAGCCATATGTGTCCACATTTTATATTCTGAAGAACTTGGGTCTAATTTTTTTTATCCCATTTTGTTTTTTAGTGGGGCTTTTTGGAGGGAGGGGAATGATGGGTATTCTGCTGTTTGGGGTATTTTTGGGAGGAAGGAAGGAACCTTTCCATTAGTTGAATATATTAATTAATAACAAATTTTGAAGAAGGTTCTTCGGTTTATCAAAATTCAGATCAAAACAAAACGGGTTTATTTATAGTAGTGGTCTGCATCTGCATGTCATAGATATGTATGTGTGGTGAATTTGCATCATATATACATTATTCCAAAGCAAAGCACTGATTTGATTCCAGTCCAAAACTCCACACAAAAAACCCAAAAGTGACTGGAGTTATAAAAGTGTTGTGGTGGTCTGAGCACCATGAATCCAACCCTATGACAATTTTCTCTGGCAGGAAACAAAGAGAACTCTTTTCTTTCTATGGTCAGTTGTTTTAAAACAGTGATAAATTATCTCTAATTCAAATGACATAAATCATTAAAAGCAATCTACCTTCATTGTCTGAAGTCTCAACAGATATGCTTCAGAATATGCTGTTTCAGAAAAATGTGAATAGAAAGGATTTGTATTTCTACACCTGTATACATTTGTCAAATTGTTTTTCTTAAGTGCCCTGAAAGAGTTCTTTGTTTTGTTAAGATCAAAGTTTGATATAATTTCATACTTATAGCCTTGTACAGAACAGAAACAATGGCCACACTGTTTGTTGTCTTTTTTTTTTCTGTTTATTCAGCTTTACTAGTATTGATGATACCATTTTCAATGAATTCTCTTAAAAATAAGGTAGTAATTGATGAAGGAACAATATTAATTGACCAAAATCTCTCTTTTTATTAATCTCTATAACTTTCCCTTTTCCTCCTTCTGTTTTAATTATCTCAGAGTCCAAAAGGAATATAAATTCTCCCCCAAAAGCCACTATTTGCTCATACAAGCCTGTTTCGGAGCTGTGGCTAACCAAGGCTGAGGCTACTTAGGCCATGTAGTGTCTCCCAGCAGGCAAGACTGTCCCAGAGATAGACAAGAAATCATGTTTTTCCTGAAGATATGTCTACAACTCATGTCTCTTGTTTTAAAACTATGCTATCATATTTTCTACTTAGTTGCATAACTGCATTTGAGAAAAAAAAAAAAAAAGAGTATTTCTATGTACCCATAGAACATTTCTATAACAGGGAGGATCCTAAGTGGATACGTCTGAAAGTAGGTCTGTATTCTCTACCAGTTCTAGGATGTGACTATTATTTAACTATATTTGATCTAAAGAATAAGATAATCACAAATACCTCATCAATAATGTCTGTCTCATCCTTCAGGTCTGCTAAAATTGTGAGCTTTTTCAGGTTTCTAGGACACTTTTGTTGTTGTTGTTGTTGTTTTTCTGTTTTGCATACATTACCGTTATCTCAAAGAGCATATTGGCTTCATCTCTGAAGTTTCAGTCAGCTCCTGGGGTGATATCAGCAGCACACAAGTGCTTATAATAAGCTTTTGGAAAATGTAATGAGGAGGATGATTTCTCTTGGCTCAGTGCTGGAATACAACAATGGGATGTCGTCAGAATAAAAGTTTGAATCACGACGTCTCATTTTCTTCCTTTCATTAATGTTTGGGGAGGAGAGGGTTGTTGTGACAGCTGGTCAGTAGTGATTCAATTATATGCTCCATTCTCTGGACTTCAGTTCAAGACGTCCTTTGGCAAGCTGAGCAACTGCTTGATGACAGATTTAATAGCTAGGATTTGATAGAGTATGAAAAAGGACATGAGTGATTTTGATAAACTTCTCATGCAGCATGCCTTTGAAGTTGTGCTACTAGCTATAGAACATCCATTTCAACAAAACTTCCCATTAATTTTAGTTCTCCTCTCTCCTATGTAGTGAAAGAGATCTGTAACACACGTACACACACCTTGGCATATGAAATCGTACAGGTAAACACAAGAGGAAAACCAGGCTCACAGGTGCTAAGTACTCAGAGCTGAAACTGTCCTGATGTAATGTTATTTTGGTAATGGCCACATCTCAAGAAAGAGGGAACATTTCACTAAGGATGTCACATCAGGCCTGTGACTGTACAGGAAAGCACATGAGAGGCCGCCTAGGAGCTTCAATGATGTCACTAAGCTCAGCTGTCTTTGAGTGCCTAGGACAGGTAAGCTTTCCCATTTCTTTATCTGAGCATGCTTGACTGTGCAGGAAAATAACTTTTTTCAGCCTTTAGAGTTCAAAGAACCTTGGCTGAGAGCTTTCCCACCCATCGCAAACAGAGAGTAACTGAAGTCAGTCCTCTGTAAGATGAAGGCAATGGAACAAATCATTAGTCTGCAGAGTCACTGAATATACCTAGTTGGAAAGGACTCACAAGGATCGAGTCCAGCTCCATGCCCTGCACAGCACCATCCCCAAGAGTCACACCATGGGCCCAAGAGCATTGTCCAAATGCTTTTTGAACTCTGTCAGGCTGATGTTGTGACCACTGCCCTGGGGAGCCTATTCCAGACACCCTTTAGGTGAAGAAATTTTTTCTAGTAGCTGGCACAAACCTTCCCTGACACAGCTTCAGGCCATTCCCTCAGGTCCTGTATCTGGGAACTACAGAGGAGAGATCAGTGTCTGCCCCTCCTCTTCTCCTCATGAGGAAGGTGTAACTGCAGTGAGGTCTCTTCTCTTTCAGGCTGAACAGACCAAGTGACCTCAGCTGCTCCTCTTTTGGCTTTCCCTCAAGGCCCCTCACCATCCTCATTGCCCCCATTTCTACATGCTCCAATAGTTTAATGTATTTTTTACATTGTGTAGATTGTGTCACCCAAACTGCCCCCAGAAATAAAGGTGAGGCTGCCCCAGTGCAGAGCAGAGCAGGACAATCCCCTCCCTTGCCTGGCTGGCCATGCAGTGCCTGACACCCCCCAGGACATGCCTGGCCCTCCTGGCTGCCAGAGCACTGCTGACTCATGGTCAACTTGCTGTAGACCAGGACCCCCAGGTCACTTTTCATGGAACAGTTTTCCAGTATCCCATTTTTCAAACTGTCCATTCATCTATCCCAGTTGCAGAATCCAGAACTTTTCCTTGTTGAACTTCATATCGCTGGTGACAGCCCAGCATATTACCTGAGTGGTGTGAAGACAGTTGCCTTGGTCCCAAAGTTTTTACATTACAAAGCATTCCTTCAGCCTTCTAAACCCTAAATCAGAGCGCAAATAAATTAAAGAGATTTTTTAAAAAGGTTTGTTTCCCTAAAGAAAGTATGTGCCCTGCATTACTGAAAGAATTATTATACATAATTACTCCACTGGAGGGTTTCTCCTTTATACTTGACCATTTCATAAATTTTTCTTCAGTATCAAAGTAGTTCAAAATTAGGTATGATAAAGTAAAAACTTTAGATTAAGCCTTCTGCTTGCAGAGATGAAACAGTATTGTCTCACTTTAAAAATTAATGTCTGTAATATTACACAAGCACATTTTGCAAAAGTGAGCACCTAACAGGTGTTGGCTTCCCTGAGGAGTCATCAGAGTGATATGAAAATAATGAACTAAACTGCAATGATTAAAGAGACATTTTTGATAAGACTCTAACTAAGTCATGTCATGTAAAGAAAAATCAAAGTTATATAAAGCTAAATATAAGAAAGATGGTATTAATGTAACACTGAGTAAACAGAGTTTAAAATGCAATCTTTATATAAGAAAGTAAGAGCAATAAAACTGAATGTTTTTAACTGACAGATGTTTAATAAAAAGAAAGACTTTGAATGTCTGTTTAAAAAGAAAACTAGTATTTCCACAACAGTGGTGTTAGATTTCCCTATGATGTACTTTTCTATCCTGATTTTAGAAATACTTTGGGACAAGTATTTAAATTTAATACATAAAAAATGTTTTGAAACACTGGTATTTTCTAGCAGATTTCATGCTAAAAATACTCCTAAGTGAATCCTACCATAAGACACAATCATAAAAAGTATATTTAAATAGAAATCAACAAAAATACTGAGATGAGGCACATTAGATCTCACAGTTTGCTGTCCTTTTTTTAGTTGTATCTAGTGGTTTACCATTTTTCAAATTTATCTATTAGTACACAACCAATGAGTGTGATATAATGAAAATACACAGCAATTTTCCCTCAGTAAGTCAAGCTCCCCAAGAAATTTCACTGCATTGTGCATACAACTTCAGGGCATCAATTAGATAAGAATGAATATTCCAAATATCTTCAAGGCTGTTTTGCAAAATTATGAGCTCATGGTAGCAAAATTCTTTTTCTAGAACTGAGATTCCTAATTCCATTACACTTTTTATAGACGTTTCTATATTAAGACAAGATTTTATTAAACTGGTTACATTCGCTAATAGCGTAGGACAAAGATCTGTCAGGTGGTTATGGTTGTACACAAGTATGAGTGTACTTTTTTTTGGTAGTTGCTACACTAGCTATCATACAGTACAGTTAATACACATGTTACCATAATAATCTTATACTATATCTTCTAAATTATACTTCTCCTCTTTAATGTTGTGCCTAGGATGTGGCCAAAGGAAATGAAGTGGCTGAAACTCACAGAAATTAAGTCACCAACAGAGCCCTTTAGCCATCTGTTGAGGTTGCTTACAGGCATACTGACTTGAGCAGCAAAAAATAACTGCAAAAATTTCCTCAGAAAATGTTGATTAAACATCCTCAGGAAAAGGTTTAAATTCTAAACAGCTGATCTCCTAACAGGAAATCAGTCTTCTTGCACCAGTAGCAGGGAGTAAGAGGTTTTCTTCTTCACTGTTTCTGTATTTATGGCTGGCCATACCATAAACAGATGCAAATGATGTAGTATTGAATAGTAAAGCCATAGTTTGAAAACAACATGACTCCAAAATAATGTAGCACATTGTTTGCGCTGGGCAAGAAGTTTGTGCAATGAAAATCTGATAGGCTGTTCATCTTCTGATTCACACAACTCTTCAACAATCATCATAGTTTCTTATTCTCCCTCCCCAGACCAGTGTATTCTAGATAACAAATTATATAAAAGATACCCAAAGCCTAAGTGTAATATCATTCTTTCATAGACATACCCAACTGATGGTAACAAGATAAAACCTACGAAATGGTAGAATATTTTCAAAATTAATCAAACTGCTGGGTTTCATTAGAGTGTCTTTGATGGAGCACATGTGTGATAACCCATGATAATTTATAAAGAATAAGATTCCTTGCTCTGGATTTACAGCCATCAAAACTGCATGGGAAAACATTCCTTCTGTATTGTATGGTTTTTTACACAAACCTATTCACAAGTCCTTCCAAGTATATCCTCACAAAATGCCACACAAGGAACAAAATCACATAACTAGATGATTCTTTTATTCTGCCAGAAATTTAACCTAATTTATTAATTTATGTATTCATAAATGGCAACTAATAACTTCATGGTGATCTCAGCTGCTCTGCCCACATTTTGTACTGCCTGATGACTGGAAACTGCCATCTTTTTCGTCCATTATACGGATATAGACATTCACAACCAAATACGATTTATTAAAACTCAGTAACACAAATCAAGGACTCAGCTAAGCATTCAACACAACAAATTATGCTTATTACAGTCATTGCTTCAGTCAAATCAGACAATGAAAGATTTAATCTGTTATAGAGACAGGAAAATATTCTACACCTGATTTTAAATATTTTTCTTAAAAACAACACTCAAGTAAGGAGTATACACATTTCCAAAGAGCACTCCATCATGACTACTAAAGAGGAAAATAACCTTTGCTGTGAAACATGTGTTCTTTACAAGCCTTTGCTCTCAAAATACTTTGTTACTGCTCATTTTTTCCAAAATCTTCTGAAACAGATATGTAAAATATTCACTGTAATTGCTAGAACCAGTTTGTAAGGCCTAAAAATAGATGTTATTAGAATAATATCAAGCTAAATGCAGAAAACATTAAAATGTCTAAATTCAATCTTTTTTGCAGGGTGAAGGGCTCTAGAAATTAGAATGGCATGAAGTACTACATTTTTGCAATAATTCATGCTTAAATAAAAGTGTACAAGGATGGTGAAAAAAGAATTCTCCCACCCTAATCCATCTCTTTTCCCAGTCATTTCCCTTCACAAGGAAGGAGTCATATACCCTTCATCTTTGATATAGTAACTTTTAGTTTTGCCTGTACTGTGGAAAAGACACAAGCCATGTCTGAAAAGCAATGCTTGATAGATCTAGCTTGGGTGCACATGTAAAGCACTGAGAGAATGAGGAACAGTCCCTTTGACAGCAGTCCTTAGGACTTGCGGGAACCAGAGCAGGACTCCTAATTTCATGCTCGGAGGAGCCTTCACCCAAGATCTCCTGTTGAACTGATTTTGGTCTGCCATGAACACACAAAATTCTCCCAATCTAGAAGTGCAAGCAGCTCTTGGTTGAAGCAACAACTATGCCTTTTGATACACACAGTTTTAACAATTTCAGATATTTTCATAGGAAAAAGACTGCAGGTGGGAAACAGTGATACAGCATCACAAAGCATGATGAAAAGTCTTTTTAGACATAATCCAGCTTTACAGAGAGAGTCTGCTTTTATAGAGATGGGCAAATAACCTTCCAACCTCTAATGCATGCCTGTAACTTCAATCTAAAATTGCAGCCAAAGGCTAGAAATTATTTTCCTGCTTCATGTAACAGATAAAATTCCAGACTGTATCAGAACACAGGAAACATAAGTGTTACATCAGCATTTTCCAGTGAAAAGAAACTAGAGTTCTCTCATATTTTTTCTTTTACGTCATTTCATCAGGTAAAGTCTCAGCAGGAGTATTAAATATTCTTCTAATGTGGATTACCTGTACCAGGTGGGACATCATTCTATCATGACTGAGGTGAAAATATTATATTAACAGAAAGACAATCCAAACAAAGACAAAAGTCCACTTAAAGTTTCTGGAAAAAACCAAACCCCCTTAATTTCTAGCAATGGCACTGCTAAAAGTGTCATTGAGTTTTAAAGAGGTTTAAAGTCTTAAATGACTTACCACATTTGATAAAAAAGGACCTGGACATCTAATTGACTCAAATACATTAGGAGATTGTACACAATGCTAAGGTAGATATCCAATTTTTTTTGCAATTGACTTTGCTCCTCAGAACCATTTTATAACATACACCTCTTGGGTTTTGACTGAATATTTTTTGTATAACATTGTTGTGAGCCCATTGATCATCATTTTTGCTCTATTGCTCCCATCTGAAAAGAATGAGACTGTAATTGAAAAGGCAAATTTAGCATTTATATTGGTAATAACAGTTTCATTGTCATTCTCCCCAAAAAGAATTTGAACATTATGGTGAACCGTATCTCATTGATAAGTGAATGGAAGGGAAGTAAATCTTTCTCAGTACCAGGTCCCCATGAGCCAAGTCATTTGTTTTTTGAGCAGAGCCTTGTATTGTGTTGTAACAATTACTTTTGCTCCCAGATATGATAGCTCTTTGAAGCAGTACCTGGGAGACATATGTGATCTACATTAGCAGAGTGGTAACAGTGTTGGCTGATAAACTAATCTCATTTGCTGTGCACCTGATAATTCATTGTTGTGGGGATTTTTTTTTTTTTCTTCTAATGGTGAAAGCCATCAACTCTAATTTGAATAATTTAACTAGAAGAATAAATTACTTAAATACAAATCACAGTTTGATATTATAAATTTCTTTTAGAAACTTCCAATGAAAACTTAGTGGTTTGCCGCTTTTTAGCTAGCTAAAGATTACAACAGAGTTTGAAGAGTTTTTTAAGCCAGCAGTTTTGTATTGTCTGCCATTCCAGGACAACTTTTAACAATAAAACAGTACGCTCCTGAAGTAAGCATAGTGTGATTAGACGAATGGAATGGATAAATGCCCACAGCAAAGCAGTGGAACTGTCTTAATTTATCATAAATTACAGCTAGCATTTGAAGAGAGGACACATGAAGCACAACATGAGAAAATAATTTCAAAAGAATTATTAATATTATAAAATCAACAAAATTACAGACTGTTACAAAGTGGTTTGTTTACTTTTCAATATTCTACATGCAGAGTAAATGTGCATGTATACCTAAACTAGAAAAAAAACCCAAAAAAACTACTATATACCTCTAGCTACAGTCTTAGAGAAGTATTTTCTGACGTAGCATGCATTTTAAAATATCTTGTTGGCTAGGGTTATACTTGAGTGATTTTTTACCCTTTTTTTTGATCAATATAAATTTGTGATTGGTAAAGCATTTTATTGTTTTGTAAAGAAACAGGCTTTTTCTACAGTTGTACCAGAGTACCTAGCTGTCTCATGAGTTCAGAGTTGAGTAATACACATTGCAGGAGAATGGGAAAAAAATTAAAAATTAATTTTAAAGCTTCTATGTGTTCACATTCAAACAAAAAAACTCATACAGATTCCAGTACAAATCTGTTTTGCTGAGCCATGCTTTACTTTTATTCATTGAATAAGTCAAATTGGACCCATGGAATTCAAACATTGATCAATATGCCAATACACTTGATGAAAAAGCTCCTGCCCTGAATACTAAATGAAATGATCCTGACAAAGACAGGAACAGATTACACTTTTATATAATTCCATGGTACTAAAGAACCTAAAAGCTTTTATTTCTTTTCTTTTCCCTGGAGAAAATGAATTTAAAAAAGCAATATGTTATGCACACAATGCTCAATTTTGATACATTTATCTGCTCAGAGAAGCAAGAAGTGAACAGTCTTTCACTAGCCATGGTTATCTAGCCTGAAGAACAGCACTGGATTCTAAGGTCCAGAGACAAAAAAACATTCAGATAAGTAAATGGAGATCTTTGGCCTCTTCCATATCCACTGAACTGCTTTAGGCAACAGAGCTTTTATATCTACTCATGGCCACTAAATGATCTCTCCTGGAGGTATCTGGCAAGTACTCTATTTATCTGCATGAAATTTTTAAGTGCTATCCAGTTCATTCTTATCTCACTTTCCGGGGTACTGAAAATCCAAAGGACAAATACTGAAAGACTATTCACACGTCAGTATTCAAGCTGCACAATTTTCTGGTCTTTTCCATCAGATGCCATTCAGAATTTTATTTGCCTGGGCAATGCATCTGCACACTGGACAGCAGAGATGAGCTTTCTAAGAGCTTCCCATGAGTCAACTTCCTTTCTGAATGCTTTGTGCTGGCAATCCCTTAAAATAGACACCTACATATCCCAAGGAGAAGATAAGAAATCCCGCATGTGGCACCTTTTCTTTAGCTTTTCCTCAGAGGCCACTGCATGATGCCACACTTCAGTTGTCTTTGCTGATTTTATGGCCCTACTGGGTATGCTCACCACTCTGCCCACAAGCACCTCTATGCATTTCACAGTACTGAGCCTCAGCAACAACCCTAACTATGAGGGTATCTACAGCCTACTTCCTTTTTCTTTGACGCTGTTAGGACCAGCAGCTCTTTTTGGTATCCTCACTTTT
Source organism: Certhia americana (assembly GCA_018697195.1). Lineage (NCBI taxonomy): Eukaryota > Metazoa > Chordata > Aves > Passeriformes > Certhiidae > Certhia > Certhia americana. The sequence goes on along the minus strand of CM031858.1, from coordinate 84,392,352 downwards.
CCTGTCAGGCAAGCCAATCATTTTGAGTCTCCTCTTACAATTTATATGATCCAACACTCATAGTTTTCCAAAATTGCCCATCCATTTCATACTCATTCTCCTCTGATCACTAACAGAAGAGGAAGGAACATTTTCCATCCCACACAGCTAAAGGTCTGAACAGCATACAGCACTTTTAATTGTGTACAATGTGATTGACATTAGTAGGAAAGAATAAATCAACAGTTCCATGAAAGAAAATACAGGCTTATCTTGATGTCATCTTGTGTCATCTTAGGCTGCGTGCTTCATACTCTGTCCTAAGTTGGTAGCTGCCCTAGGTTTGGTACCAATGTTACACAACAAACAAGAATGGGCAGCCTGACAGCTGCAGCAGCTCAAAATGTGGTCTGAATACGGTCTGAAAGTACAACTCATGTTTCCAGACCTCTTTAATGAAGTTTTACGTCTTGATGGCTCTTCTCTTTGCCCACTACTGACTCTAGCTTTCTAAATTACATTATTGACATTCATGCTTTTTATAGGAATAACAAATTATTAGTAGTTATCTTGTGAGCTCTGCTAAATCAGGTACTATCATCACACTCCATGTGCCACTCCCATCAAACTGTGTGTAGAGGCTGATACAAGCCTTTATAGCTGGGTTTAATCAGAAAGAACCCTTCTGTTTTAGAGGAAATTCCCTTGTGGGTTTGTCTCCATGTTTCCTGGAAAAAAAACAGGATTTCTTAATACCATCTATATAGACCTGGAACATTTACAGGACTTTTGCCATTTTAACTGCCAGTTCCTTGTCTTCGGGGATACAAAATATACCCCCCAAGAGATCAAGGTTGCTCTGGCAGTTTTACCAGCTAGGCTGGAGCGCATTTTTCTCTGGGTGCATTGTGTCCATCCCCCTCTCTTCCTTCCCAAAGGCCAAATCATTGCCCAAGCTATTCCCCTCCCTGATATTCCCTTTCCATCTATTTGGCATAGGTAGTGGGGAGGGGGGGATTAACCCCTCATCTGACGGGCCTCAAAGGGAAGGAGATAAGATCCAGTTACAAGTGATGATGGACATCAGGTCAGATGTCATGGTTATTCCACCTCACAAAAGGCCGCCACATTGGGAGCTGCAATGCGTAGGGGGCAAAGAAACTGGTATAGGGGGCACTCGATTTGCTTTACAATCCAAGAGTGTTGTAAAAATTAAGTGGCCAGATGGTCAGTTGGCCTCAGTCTGCCCTTCCATTTTAGACTCGGACTTCACCTTGTGAGGAAGAGATGTCATGTTGCAGTGGGGAGTCAATTGGAGATACCACTGAGGAGGACCCCATCCAAAAACTGAATTGGCTAACTGATTCCCCAGTATGGGTGGATCAGTGGCCACTTAACAGACAGAAATTAAAGGCACTCACTGAACCTGAAGAGGAGCAATTAGCTATGGGTAACATCGTAGGTTCAAACAGCCCTTGGAACTCCCCAGTTTTTGTAATTAAAAAGCTGGGGAAGGACAAGAGGTGGCTCCTTCACATTCTCCCCAAAATTAATGAAGTAATTGAAGACATGGGACCTCTTCAACCAGGTATGCCATCCCAAACAATGCTCCCCAAAACTGGGAATTTGCGGTCATAGACATCAAAGACTGTTTCTTTCAAATTCCCCTACACCCAGCTGATGCCCCATAGTTTGCTTTCTCTATACCCTCTATCAACAGAGACGCTCCCAGAAAGCACTACCACTGGCAAATTCTACCCCAAGGAATGAAGAACTCATCCACCATCTGCCAGTAGTATGTTGCGAAACTCCTGACCCCAGTGCGTGTACAAGCGGGAGAAACTGTCATTTACCATTACATGGATGACATGCTTGTTTGTGCCGCTAATGACAATGAACCCACAAGAGTCCTCACTGAGACTATCACAGCCTTGACAGTGGCTGGATTTGAGCTCCAACAGGAGAAAGTGCAGAGGCTGCCACCTTGGAGGTACCTAAGTCTTGAAATCATCAACCGGACCATAACACCCCAAAAGTTGGTGATCCGTTATAGACCTAAAACTTTGAGGGACCTCCAGAAGCTGTGTGGGTCCTTGAACTGGGTAAGGCCCTGGGTTGGCTCACCACGGAGGATCTAGCTTACCTCTTCAATTTGTTGAGAAGGAGAGGAACTGGATTCTCTGAGGGTCCTGACTCAGGAGGCCAAACAGGCGCTGGAGAAGGTTCAACTGGCACTGTCTAGATGGCAAGCCCATCGTTGTTGGCCAGAACTACCATTCAACTACATTATCTTGGGGAAATTGCCACACCTGCATGGGCTGATTTTTCAGTGGGACAGTGACCAAATGGACTCCCTCTTGACCATAGAGAGGGTGTTTCTATGTCGTCAACTGTCTAAAACTATCACCAGGCCCCATGAGCTGATGGCCCAGCTGATTTCGAAGGCTAGGGTCAGGATGCAAATGGTGGCAGGGTGCGATTTCACATGCATTCACCTTCCAATAGCACTATCAACCAGGAAGTTAACTAACGAGACCCTAGAGCAGTTGCTCAGGGAGAATGAGATCCTGCAATTCGTTCTAGACAGCTACACAGGCAAAATTTCAATTCACTGTCCTGGACATTATTTTATTATTCATCTCACATTATTTAATTATTCAACTCACAATTCAATCTGCTTCCCAAAGGCAAACAAAGTTGCAAGTCCCTCAAAACCTTGACCATTTTTACTGACGTGTCCGGAAGGTCTCAAAAGTCTGTAATGACTTGGAAAGACTCTCAGACTCAGCAGTGGAAGACTGACATCCAAATAGTTGAGGGATTCCCTCCAAAACAAGGAGTTGGCTGCTGTTGTCAGGGCATTTGAGATATTCTCTGAACCAATAAACATTATGAGTTATTCAGCATATGTAGCTGGTGTTGCTACTAGAGCAGAAAATCCAGTTTTAAAAGAAGTCTTCAACCCTGTGCTGTTCCACTTGCTCTTGAAACTCATTTATCTAGTCTGCCACCGAGAGCAGCCATTGTTCATAATGCATGTGAGATCACACACTAACCTCCCTGGTTTTATATCAGAAAGAAACAGCAGAGCAGATGCCCTAGCTGCCCCAGTACACCTTCCCAACATCTTACAGCAGGCCAAACTTAGCCATCAGCAATTCCACCAAATTGTCCCAGGGCTGGTCCATCAATTCCACCTAAGGCAAGACCAAGCCCAGGCGATTGTGGCCACATGCCCAAAATGTAAAAAAACTTGCTTCAACATCATTAGGGGCTGGGGTTAACCCCAGAAGACTGGGCAGTTGTGAGATGTGACAAACTGATGTCACTCACATTCCCCAGTTTAGGAAGTTCACATGTGTTGGTTGACACCTTTTCCAGTGCTGTCTTTGCCTCAGCCCACACAGGGGAGAAGACCACATATGCATAGAAATGTCTTGTTCAGGCCTTTTCCATGCTGGGGATCCCCAAAGTAATAAAGACTAACAGAAGACTCTTGAAAGGCAGCAGGGAGATGACCAGGTCAACAGCCCACATAAACAGCTTTGCAAAGCATAGTTTACTAGCAATTTTTTGAACTCTTCTTTTGAAAATCTTAACCTGACAGTCCTTTGACATTTTGACCAGAACTTGCAATTGGAGCTCCAACAAAAGACACCTGTCTTAATCAAGGGTACAGAAACCTGGGAAACCCAAGGACCCTTTGAGTTAATCACCTGGGGGCAAGGATACACCTGCATATCCACCCACTCTGGATGGAAGTGGGTTTCCAGGAAGTGGGTGAAACCATACATCCCCCAAAAGAGACTAAGAAACAGAACTCTACCCCAGATCTGCCCTCACCACCCGAAGGCGTAACCAACACAGCCTGGAGGAGATGGCACAAGACTATGAGGAGCCTGAATCCCCCTCCTTCCCCAGCCTAGAATCCCTATTTTGTATGCCCTCTGATTAGTTATGCGTTCTGACTCTGTTCAAATTTTTATTCTTTTAAGATCCTGTTCCTAACCCCAAAAAATGAAAGTCATCCATTTTGTTGTCCTTTCTGCGATCACAATCTCTTCCCCTCCTTTTTTTCCTTAAAAGGAGAGGGAGAGATGTTGCAACGTGTGTTTCTTTTAATATTTAATAATTTAATTGTTAATGGTTCATCCCCATATGTCCCGTCATTTTCCCAAATTGGTGTATCCCCAACTTGGTAATCCTTCACTAAACTGCCCTTCATTGTATTCCCCACCCTTTCTTCCAGTACCTTCCCTGTCAGTCCCCTAAACCTTGACACCCCATTGGTTTATTTGAATTGTTCCTCTCCCATCTGTGGTTACATTATTGTCAATCCCAGGTGTTACTCCTCCCCTCTTCCTACTCTATTGGTTGTCCATTCGTATCTGCCCCTAAGACCTCCCCTGTTTAAAGTCCCTTGCACAAGCCTGTTAGTGGGTTCTTCTGTCGCTGTCTGCTTCTGGAGTAAGTCATCTGGGAATTCACATAGGAGGCTCCTCTCTCATTCTTGCCCCATTCCTCAACATTGCACCAGCCCTACAGTAGAGCCTGTGTGCTCTACAGCTGCACCCCGGATCGTGCGGCTTTCTGGGGGCAGCCCCCCATGACCGCTGTGTCGGGAGCTGGCCAGGGATGAGAATAAAAACTGACACAGTGCATCACTTAATCACATTTATGAATAGGTGAGAGTTTCCAAGAGACACCGGGTGTGACAACGCCTCTGTAAGTATACAGAGGTATTCAGCATGCAGGTAAATGGATTAAAATGTAACTTGTCCTTCCCAAAGTATCAGACTAAATTCTCTTACGGAAAGACATATTAGCAATCTGTTTGCAGGTGGTGATTGCAATTAAACCTTATTCCACTTGCTCCAGGTAAGAACCACCATTTTCAAGGAAAATTCAGACACATTACCACCCATGAGGTTTTTTAAGCGCAGAAGCAGACTCCTGCTAGAGAATTTTGCTCTACAGTAACAGTAACAATATTAAATTAATCACAGGGAGGTAAAAGCCATGACCTCTATAGGTGTGGACAAAGATACTGATGCCCATGTGATTTCCAAAGTATTCCTCATTTGTTTGGAAGGCAAACCAGACTGACAAGATAACTGCAATAGAATATTTTTTCTGCCAGGGCCATATGGTCTTCGGAAAACTGGTCCAATTCATGGTTTTCATATGCCCTTAATAACTTTGGTGGTCTGTTTAAAACTAAATCTGTGTACCAAGTTTATTTCATAAATTAATAGTAAGATTGAAATATCATTTGATGAAACAAAGCTTCTCTGTCCATCTAAGGTTTGCAATGAAACTCTGTCTTCTTACATAGATCACAAGATAATGAGCCCACAAACCAAAATAACCCCATGAAGAGCAGTCCTTCTTAATAAATCAAACTCATATTGAAGGCAGGTATAATGAAAAATGCTTATAAATCAAGCCAACAAAGTGTTGTAAAGAAATTTTGGGGTTTCTTACCAAACAACATCACCAGAGGGAGAGTGACTGCGCATATTTTTGTAGAGCACTGCATATCACCATTGTTCTGCCCTGTGTGGGATTAGATTTTTGTGCTCTTGCATCTTACTTACTGTCTTTGATGAAGATACAACATACAGGGTGTTCACTTGAGGTTTATAATACTGTGTTATTTTAATTTCAAGGAATGTATTTTACTGCTGCTATAAGGGAAGAAACTGATTTTTTGTCCTTAAAGAGATCCAAAAATATCTATTTTTGGAAATATTTTCTAACAACAAAAAAAAAAAAGATTATGATATTCCCAAGCAATAACTCTAGCACCCAAAGTTCACTTGCCTATGTAAGGCACTGATTGCAAAAGGTTCTAAGAATGGAAGTGCCTTTCTAGGCTACTGGGTCAGTTTTGTCACTTAAAAAGATAATCCAGACAGATCCTCAAGGGGATTGGGGTGAAAGCCAATAAGTTGATCCTGCTATGGAATAGAAATAACAGCAGTTCTTTCCAATAGCAAAAAATCTCCCTCTTGGAAGATTCTCAAAGGGGATAATGCTCAGCTAACCTAAGTTCTTAGTATTTGAAGCCCACCAAGAGAAACAGCTACTCTGAAAGAGTGCTGTGGAAGAGTGTATCAATCCAGAAACCTGAAGCCTGCAAACATATTACAATTACAAAAGGAATACAGCTAAATGTTGATACTAAAGGCTACCTGTAAATAATTGTTGCAATGTGTACTCAGGGGGAGTTCAGCATTCCAAGCAGCCATAAAACAGTTCTAATATTCTTGCAGCAGTTAAAACCATGTACACTGCCCACATAAAATGTTGGAAAATAAACAATTTTTTTCTGTCAGCAGTGTGCAGCCTGCATTTGACTATAGCTAAGTCAATTCCTTTAAGTAAGTACTGAAGCAATGTCACTGTTGTTGGTCCTTTCTGGGGAACTCTATTTAAAACCACATTAGTGAGTGAAGGAATAGAAGTACTGACCTGTATCAGTCAACTCAATGGGGACTGGTACCACATCACGCAAAAGATGATGCCATGACTTTTGTCACCTTGAAGTCTGCAAGTGGTATAGGTCATACTTAGCTTCTGTTTAATGAATATAATCTTTGCTTTGCTTTTTTCAATAACCTGTTCCAAAATAAGACAAGCAAGGAAGAATTATTGCATTTTAATGATGTTCCAAGTGGTTCTTTAAAGTCATTAAAAAAAAGCAAGCATTTCATAGAAAACATTGATTCAGGAAATTAATTTTCACAAATCATTTTCTCTTTGCTCTTTTAGCATTAATCAATACTTTATAATGAAAACATGGAGCTTCAAAATTATTTCTGATCCATGGTACAATTTTATTCCCTGTTGTAGAAGACCTGAAGAATTATTTTGAAATAAATAATCCAGCACACATATTCTTCATTTCTATGTCAGTATTCAGTAGTGCTGTGGATACAAACCCATCTTTTTTCTCTTGCAAAGGTTTCTCACATAGTACCCTGAAGAGCTGACTCACTTGCAGAAAAGTTACCAGAATCTTTTCGACTTGCTTTATACTACAGCTCTTCAGTACTTCTGGGAGCACTCAGTGACTGGTTTTTTTTCCTCTCCAATTTCCCTGAATCCAATTGAAATAGCAAATCTGCTAGATACAGAAACTATGCAATTCAGTTTCCTTTCCTAATAGCAACAGTGTTAATTATTACATGCTGTTTGGAACTTGTTTGGAATGGCCAACTTGTTCAGAAAACTTTAGTATTAAAAAGACTAATTGTAAATTTCTTCAAAAGAACAATTTCCCTCTGTTTATATTAGATGAGTAGTAAAATATTTCGCACTTGACACAGGTGTCTATAAATTTGACATCCTAACCTTAGTAATGTAGTCAAAAAGGAGCATTCAAATATTTTTAAGGAATAAGCTTCACTCCTTGGGGAAAAATATATTTTTAAATCACCTTTTACTTATCAGCATCATAAACAGTGACATGAGTTGTCTTTCACACACACACCTTTACTTGTGCTATTGTTTGGGGTGGTTTTTTTTTCCTTTATTGCTTGATAAACTGACAGCAGTTGGCTGTTGTTCAAAGCTGTTGTTTACCTGGCAGGTTGGTTTTCTTGTCTGGTTACATTAAAAATAAGTAACAGATTTCTAGCTCAACTTAAAACTAGACTGGGATCTCCCCAGTCGTATTGTTTGTATCTAGCTCTTCAGAAGAGTTTCTTGTGACAGAAGCTGAATTTTTCTTTCATGTAGGTGCAAGAGCTTTGACCAGCCACTTACCTGGAACATTCATTTCATTGTGATTTGGCACCAAACAATACAATAACGTTCTTTGTTCAAAGCTAAAGTATTAATCTGCCTGTAAATTACAACACTTTCACATGTACAAACGTAAGCCCCTCCTGTAGTATTTCTAGCCTTCCTTATCCATGTTGGAAAAAAAAATATAGTAATGTTCCATCATGGAAATGCAGAATGTGCAGTTGGCTCAAAAAAGTGCAAGTTTGAAGTAATATCTGAGCATATTGAGGCACTCCAGTCCCATTATCACATCAAGTTATTTTTTAAGAGGATAAGACCACTTGGAGAAGAACTCTAGGCAGGATGGTATAGAAGCTGCAGCAAAAAGCTCAGGGTCATGGCAGAGAGGACAGGACAATGGGATCAGAACTGCTGGACACACAAAAGACAGCTTGAGACTTGACTGCAGGTCATCCTTTCCCATGCAAACTTGAATTACCCTCCTGAGGGTAGCCAGTTGAAGCATGTCAAAGCAAAATCCATCTCTTCCTAATTTAGACAGTGTGGATGAATTTGTAAAACAGGGAAAACATTGCTGCCCATGTAGATCCATGGCCCCTCTAGACTGTGTTGCACTACAGCTTCCTAAAATTGCAGTCTTAGAAATGTTTAGGAAGAAAAAAAAAAAGAAATATCTAGGATAGGAAGTGGTCTGCTTCCCTTCCCTCTCTTTCCTTTGATCAAGAGCTGAAATTTTAAATAGGATTTGTGAAATGAATGTTTGACTAAATTATAAAGGCTCATGGTTTCAGTTCAACATCTGTTGCTTCCTTTGAGATGTTTGGGGAGTTGTCAAGGGTTTTATCTTTTTAATTGAGCCATTTAAATTTTTTTTTAATTGCTATCGCTTTATGATATTGGTATAATTTAACACATTAGGATGGTATAATGACCAGACACTGCACTTATGCTTCACAGAAGAATAGCACACAGCTGCCTGTGCTTTGTGCAAGTTAAGCATTCAAAATAATAGCCTTGTGATGAAAACACACTGAGCTGTTAATCACTTTCTAATATTCTGTGCACAGAAATATTCTTGAGATCTCTGAAATTAGACACAAGATTCAAGAGTGCCATGCGACAACTATTGCCATCTAATAAAATGTATGTGTGTAGAAATTGCTCTACTTGAATCCACAGTAGAAAGAATACCTAGCCTTTCCTTCTTTGACATATCTGTCAAACCCATAATTTTACTTTCAGATAAGTCCCAAATAGTACAGAAAATGATGATTCAGTTGTGCCAGTGTTTAAATTATGTAAGTTATTTGGATGACTTTAGATACTGCGGAGAGCAAAAAAATTGTAATATGAGATATATACCTCACAAGAGACAACTAAAGACAAAAAGGAAACAAAATTGAAAGGTTCTGAATAGATACAGAGACACAAAAGTGCACTTTCTCTCTATGACTCTACCGTGAAATATTTCAATCATGAAGTCATTTCCAGGCAATTTAATTTTCTTTAACAATGTTAAGCTAGCATTCATCTTGCACTGATCAGTCTCTTGTGTGCATTAAAAAGAACGATTTTGACAAAGAGTAAAAAATCAAGTTTTCTATAAAGGACAACCATTCATTAAAATACATCTGTTTATTGGAATAATCTCAAGACTGAAAATAGAGAACATTAGAAATGTCCTACTGGATCAGTCCTATGGACCATCCTTCTCTGTACTTGCTCTCCAGTAATGTCCAAAGCAGATGCTGTATACTAAAATCATGTAAACCTGCCCACTCTCTGTTTTCTGTCCCTCCACATTTTCCTAGTATCCTTGATATGGTTTGGGTTTTAAGTGAGGCTTGTTAAAGGGCACCCTCCCTGCTTACTTCTATTAGTTCAGGAACCTACTGTATGTGATTATCTATCCCAGTTTTTTTTTCCAGTCTGCTGATACAACCAGCCTCCCGATCCTCCTGTCACATGACATTCACAAAGCTCATTGCTACATAGGAACAATAGTTTCTCTTATCCATCCTGAACTACTCTGCTAGTTTCCTCAAGTGGCCCCTGACTTTAGTACTGCGGGAGTTTATCAACAGCAGTTCAGCATTCATCACTGCCCTTGTGGGTTTTGAGCTTCAGCTATATGGCCTCTCCTCAGAACCCTCGACTCTAAACTTAAGTGCTCTTTTCTTCTCCTTATAGCATAGCTCTTCCAAACTCTTAAATCAATTTAGCTGCCCTTCTCTACCTGCTTTACCTGTGCTACATCCTTCTTTCAGTCACAGGCAACACAAAGTCATGCTAGCAGACCCAGGACTTAGATGAGAGCCAGCAGAGAGGCAGCATGTTTACAGAATAGCAGCAAGACAGGAGGTAGCAACATGGGGCACTTGGAGCATGCTACAACCCACGCCTCTCAAAGACCAGACTGTCAAGAGCAAAGGATGGGAAACTTTTGTTTGAAGAAATAAGGATATTTTCCTATTTTATTATATAAAATAAACTTAAGAATGAGGTTATACAGGTTTCCCATCTTTTCCTGATGAGTTACAAATGCTACACTTTAGCTCATCAGGTGTTAAAGTTCATGCATTGTGCATTGCTACTCCCTGACTTTTCCTGCTGTTTTGATTCTGAAATCATGATGAGATGAAGTAGAAAAAATAATGTCTCAAATTAAAATGTCACATATCCAAACTTGTCTTTTCTGTGGGGTGAATGCCAGCTCAGTTCTATAACTTGCTGTCACTCTCTCATTTGATAAATTTTCTTAAATAAATCAGTTGATTATCTTTATAAAAGTATTTTCTCAGAACACCCTTCCTGCTTTCTATTATCTGTGACTTCCAAAGTTAGTAAGATAAATTCATCAGGGACACAAAAGTCGAGCCCCACAGTACAGTATCTTTTCTGGTGCTGCATTCTTAAGGCTCAGCTTACCCTTCTTTATGGGTGTCTCTAAAAGATATGATATAGTAATATCAACTTTTCCAAAAAATTAGAAATCAAATTGACTAGCACACAATCATTTGCAAATTATTCAAATGCATTTGTAATACATGGCTTGAAATTCATGCTGCATTACTCAGTCACCCAGCTTATTCATACGGGAGTAATGAAACTATCATCTGACTTGCATATTAACTAGTCCAATAGAGATCAAAGTATACATCTGACTTTCACCTTACAGTTTGAGATGGAGCTGCAAGTTTCAAGATTATGACCAATTTAAGAGGAAGGTGATTTGCAAAACTAGCCACCAGAGCCCTACTTGTAAACTTTTATAGTGTGCATGTAATTAAAAATTTGCTTCCAGCTCTGAACATTCATGCTTCAAAAATGTGTTTTTCACACCTTTTGTTACAAAAAAAAAAAATTAAGCCGTTTTGGACAAAGGTTATTACAGTCAAATTAGGACCAGCTTTCAATTCAAAATCCACTGCATATATTGTAAAAAATTCTGAAATATTATTGAAATTTGGGATTCTTTTAGAAGTAAATTTCATACTTAATTTGAAGTAGGGTATTCTTCCATGTTGACTACCACGCAAAGAAACATAAATAAATTTGAAGTAAGCTGAAAGAATGGCCAGTTGCTATGGGGTTTTTAACCAACTGGAAGTTTGGTCAAACTATACAGACTTTTTTTAGAACAGCTATCTGTTATGTGACATAGACAGCTAGTTTACTTTTACTTCGCTGTTGTCTAAGTGTCACCCAGAGACAGCGTGAAGTCATGCATGCAGGCTGTTTTCTGGAGGTGTCTGAACAGCAGCCCTTGATTCAAAGAAGAATACACAAGAGAAGCTGTAAATAGATACAAATAATTTTAAAAGTATTTAGGTTTTTCATATTCTTTCTACCTTTTAGAAAACTTCAGAAGTTCCTTAACATGACAATATAAATGCAAGACAACTACTGAGTCACATTCTTAAAAGGCTAGTAGATTTATATTTGGCTACTGCAGACTGTACTACTGTATTCCAAATACTTGTTTTGCTCTACTTCATCAAATAAAACTGATACCAACATTTCAATACAAAACAAATGATGGATTTGGGAGGAAAAAACACATCATGAGATCTCAGTGTATCTCTTCCCAATTTATGGTTTACAGGACAGAGTTCTGCTTGCAAGATCTTCTGATAGTCTAAACTACAGGAAATTAAATGGCAGAAAACAAAGCCAATAGTGCTTCTCAGAGTGTTAGTGGCTCAGCATTGAAGCTTGTGAAACAAAGGAGCAGAAAAACAATTTGCAGGGAGCATTAACTCATATGCTCACCAGGCGTCTAGTATGTGTGATCAAGAAAGGAAAAAAAATAACCAGCTATAATTCTTTTGCTAATGTTTTGCTGTTGTAATTCAGAACAATTTGGTGCCAAAATGCTTTGCAGTGAGAAAGGAAACCACTGTTAATAACAGTAGAGGAGGATTTACTTGTGAAAGGTGGGCCAGGATGTTGCCTGAAACAACGACTCACAAAATTGATGTCAAAGGCAACATTATGTACATCAAAAGCATCAAAGATCCCTCTTTCCTTTCTAATTCTTTCGTTTGTTCTGCATGACGCCTTTAATAGACTGAAAGAAGTGCTTCATCCTTGCAGGGATGGGGAAGGCACAGGGACAGACATAAAAGACACAACAATTCAGAGCAGGGAGAAATAAGTAGAAGTTTTCATAACTCCTGAGTTTGCATAATAACCCAAAGCAATCACCTACGAAGAATACACTAAGAGTATTTGAAATTTCAATCCACAGTTGTAGCTGGGCCTCTGTGTAAAAACTGATCACAAAGTTCGGTTTTGTTCTAAAATACGACTATGAATAAAAGCCATACTCATCCCAGAGGAAGTCACTCTAGTATGTATGGGTCAATCTCTGCTGATGGAGTCTATGTATGGAGACTGGAGAGTGCATAAATAACAGCCAACAGTGGTAAGGGCCTTGTTTATGTTCTGCTCCATATTTAACAAGGATAATGCAGAATGTTACCATCCCTTATCATCTAAGCATTTGTATATGTATTAGTCAACTGTCTAGTTATGATATAAGCATGGAATGACACCAAAAAAGAAGGAGAAAGGTTTACCCTAAATGAGTTAAAAAATCCAGGGCAGTAAAGAAAACCAACTTGAAATGAAGAATTTCTCTTTGATAATATAAACAATGAAGTGCACCATCCATTAGTTACAGACAAATGTCACTTTTATTTAGTCTGTCTATCCAGCAAAAGCAAACAAATTCTGTGGTGATGGTTTATAACTTAGTTAAAAACAATAAGATTTTGTACTTCTTGTAAGACAATACCTGGACAGTGCAATTCTCAACAAATCTACCATATTTTTCTTTTTTTTTCTGCCCATTTAAGCTACAGCTTCAAAAGAGACAGGTTTTCCCTATTCAGCACTTTAAAAAAAAAAAAAAAATTATTCTTTGTTTAAAAACGTTGTCCAGGAAATGAGTAACTGCTTTGTGCAGTCTTCTATGCCATGAGACAAAAGGAATATAGGAGATTGTAGTTCCAATTTTAATTTATCACACAAAGATTAGGAAGCCTTTGTAAGTGAAGAATGGGGCTCAAAACCCAACTTTTGACAAACAGGTCAGGCACCTGTAGCATAAGCAGAGACCAAGTGTCTTCTGAGAAGCCAGGAAACACCAAGCTATACCTTAGAGGATATGAAGAAGAAATTTTTTTCTGGAGATCTAAGTTGCATTTATTCTTTCTTTTAAAAATTACCAGACATAGCCCAAATCTGGGAGAAAGGATACATTGAAAGCAGCTTATATAAAACCCCTTTTATATTTTATTGTCTTGCTCTGCAGAAATGCAGTTTCTGCATTTTCAGTTTTATCTTAGTTTTTGTTCTAATAAAACCCAGCTATAGACACTTAAAACCTCCCTGTGGTTTTTGACAAGGTAAACCAATATTTAGTCTATGTTGGAAGCTTGTCACCCAATCCTAAAAGCATAGCTACACAAGAGGCCATAAAGGAGTGATGCACTTTGAGTGAAAGAGTCAATAGAAAACACACTGCTAGAAGAAGGCAGTGGAGCACTGGGAGATTCTATCAATTTGCCATCCTCTTCATCAGGATGTTTGAACAAGTATACTCCATTTTGCAGTCTCTGAATCTCACCTTCATTCTTGCATAGCAGTAAAATGTTACCAGAGAAGTGTGACCACATGCAAGGATCTCCAGCCTAACGCAACTGAGATCTTCTCCCTTGAAAAAGACATGGACTAGGTAACAAGTTCTGTAGCACATGATCTGATATTTAAAAAAAGATAACACCTGCAAACCTATCAAGGTTTGAGGAAATTAAAATTGCAGTGACATTCCTTAGTTTGTCTGTTTCTGCCGCTGTTTACTCCTACAGCCAGCATTCAGAAGAAAATGGGGCATTGGGCACATCCCTGGCCATTGGATCAGGTTCCCAGCCCCAGATGGAGCTGGAGTGTGGGGAAGCAAGCAAGGATGCCAGGGGAAGGAGATGTCCTCAGGGAACTGCCACTTCCCTGTCCCACTCTGCCCCAGTAACAAACTCCAGGGATGGCATGGTTCTGACCAAGATGAGGTGAGGGAACGGGGGTTTCTCTGACACTTATGGGCCCTGGAGCTCTATTTGACCTCTCCCAGGAAGCCTCCACTTCTTGTCTGAGCTGTATCAGAGGACTGATGTGTCTGCCTCAACTACAGTGCCTACCTAGCCATGGAGAACCTTGATCCTGGTCTGGACTTCAGCCTGGCCCTGTGCCACTACAGGGGATGGCAGGGCCAGACCCTGACCTGCAGTTTTATTTCCAGGCTGGTCTCACTCTGGCTTCATTGCTGCTGCATTTTCTTAAAGTCTAGGCTTCTGGTTCAGTCTGGCTGTAGCTTCCAGGTCTGTCTTGCTTTACATGCTGGGAATGGTGGGACAAGCCTAAGCAGGTGAGCCCTGTGCTCTACAAGCCTTGAGGAATCCCTTAGCTCCTGAATGGCCTTTCTTTACATAGTAGCCATGCTGCCCCTGCTTTCTGGAGGTGACTTTCTGTACAAAAATGTGCCTTGTATTTCCTATTTTAGCATATTTCTTCCTGGTATGGCACAACAGGGCTATTCCACTCACAGCTGGAGCTTAGCAAGTAGCCAGCTGTTCTATTAAACAGGAAGGCAATTTTTTAACTGCTAGGTTGGGGTAAGACTGTATGTTTATTATATTTATTGTGTTTATTCCCCTCCTTCTTTTCTTTACACAACACACTGCAGTAAAACAAATTTTACTGACAGTGTGCTTACGTACACTTGAAAAAACTTCTCAATTCCCATGGCCTTCTTAAACAACTTGCAGTTTCAAATTCTAATGGTTGAGATTAGCTCATGAATTTATACTGCCCCACTGAGCTGAATCGGAGAGCAATAATAGTTGTAGAAAATAAAATTTTGTGTCTTAAGAAACAATATGTGTATATGGGGCAGTTGCTGTAAGAATAGTCCAGACTGCCTCAGTCACCAGTTATTGCTAGCTGGTGTCTAGATTGCTATTGCTAAATATTGTCTAGAATGACAGATGAAAAAAATCCCTCTTAGTATCAGGCCTCAAACAGCAAGAATACTGGAAGATTATTGGGACAATTCCCCAGAAATACTCTGCAGGTCTTGGTGGTGTAAACACATGCCACAGTATGTGTAATGTTAATACTTCTAATATACCTTGAGTTCTAAAAAGGGACTTAAAAAAAGTAGCAGCATGCTGCCTCTGCCCTGGCAACAAAAATACTCTGTATACAAATACCTACATGTAAAAAAAAAAAAAAAAAATCATGGTTGTAGGTAATATGATCTCATAATAATTTCTTCAATTTAGTACACACTCTGCTACATCAGCAGTTGAACAAAAATTTCAACACCTATCAATGCATAGCCTTCAGTTGTTCATAACATAAGGCCACAGATTTCTCACTCTGGGCAGCCAACCCTTACTGTTTAGTTCAAGTCTTCTCCCAAGACTGCCAACATAAGGCCACAGATTTCTCACTCTGGGCAGCCAACCCTTACTGTTTAGTTCAAGTCTTCTCCCAAGACTGCCAGCTAGAGCTGCACAGACTTTTCATAGCTTTACAACATCTGCTTGGGTCAGTTTTAATGTCAGCAAAAGTTAGTTCTGTGCCATTATATTAAATTCTTCAAAGCAAGTGGTTAGCATTTCTTCTAGACCAGATGGAGCCTAACATGGCACAATATCCCTCCCATTTAAACCTCATCCATCTGATAGACTCCAGCATAATGCCCAGCATGTGACGCCCATTGTTAGTGCTGTATCTGTTGATGTTTTGGCACATTATACCAGCTGAAGAGGGAGCTGGTTAATGGAACTTAACAGATTTTTACTTTTCTGCACCAAACTGCAAGAATCCTCCCACATTTACCCAGGTAAGTGAATAACATAGCTGTAGAGTTCAGCAGTGCTCCTCCAGGGCAGATAGGATCACCTGAGCAAATAGAGATGAAGAATTTGGGCTCCACTTAGCTTGTTTAAGAAGAGTTGGGTTAAAACTTTGCTTTAGCCTTCATCTTCAGTCCTTTAGCAGCGAACTCAGACCCTGTGGATCTTAGTCTTAATGCTGTTAGGGGTGATTCAGTCACAGAGGAGCATCATAGCTGGACTGTGTTTGTCTGCTACTTCTCAAAGTCAGTGCAGGTGCTGGAAACCTGGCACAGGCTCTGATTTTTGGCCATTACTCTGTGCCTGTGTGGATTCTCATGCAAAAAACTATTAATCTTGCATTTCACAGGCTAAAATATTTCTACCTGCTTATTATTAAACACTCACTGTAACTGCGAGTATATAAAGTACATGTACAGTTTCTGCAGGTGTAGAATTTGAAAAAAAACCTCTACCATTTCCTTTCCAAACGGTTCCTATGTGCCTCAGGCTAGGTGAGAATAAGATGTGCCCATTTAACTTTTACTGCCTATACCTGCTATCCTATACTCTGCTTCGGGTACAGAGTGTGGAAAGAGCATGTGCTTTTAATCTTGCCAAGCTGATATTTGAGAGGTTTTGACTAAATTTCACAACTTGTGTCCACCTAAGCCCACTGAACCAAGTTTGGACCTGCCAGTGTAAGAGAATTTTCTCAAGGGGGCATGAGATCAGGCCTTTACCCTGCGAAATAAAAAATACATGTTGGTGTGAGAGAGGCTGATATTCCACTTCAGACTAATAGTAGTCATATTGGCCTCCAACTGATTAAAGATAAAATTTTGGAGGGAAAAGGCTTGTCATTCAGACACCAGAAAATGCCATACTGACAGAACTATAGCAATGGTATTCTTTTTTTAAAATTAATGATATAGTTCTTACGGATTTCTGAGTATAACCCTAGTATTCATGTCTTAGGGCACATATCTTGTGGGCAAGGGAAGCACTTTTGTTCAAACTAACCTTTTTTGTGCTACCTTGGAGGTTACTCAGTGACTCACCTTTGATAAATGAATACCAGGAAGCTCTTGCAATACCACTCTGTTCCAGAAATGTCAGATACTATTTTCCTATAGATTCAATGACCCTAAATAATATTGCACCTTCTGCCTGGTAAATAATTGATATATGTCTGATAAAGCAAATGGAGCAGGAAGATATCTGTTGTATGACTCTTCAGACTGCTGTATATTTTCTGAGGTTTTGGCAACACTAAACCAATTAAAAAATATATATGCACTACAAGCTCAAGCAAGTTGTACATTCCACATGTGAAAGAAAATTAATTATACTCTCAGAATGAAGCAATTCAGAGGGTTAATTTCCTGTTGTGAGCCTTATGATTATGAAGACAGTAGACTACAATGATTTTAAGAGATTTAATTTTTAACATTTACCAAGGCTTTGTTTGCATTATACACAAATAAAACAAATACTGAAAGCATTACCTTGCAACTAATCAGTCATGAAGTGTGTTGTAATCTTTACCTAGTAACAATGATGAAGTTTTTCCCTTACTCTATTAACACTTTTAATATAAAATTACAATAGTCAGTTGTCCTTGCAGTGTAAAGAGGCATAAACAAGGGTAAGTGAATATCCCTCTGTAGAAGATCTTCCTTTTGTTATATCTACAACCAAAGTATTAAATACTTCTGAGTGTCACAACCAGAACACCCATAGAGTTTCTCCACCCTTTTGCTTATTTTCTGTCTTGAAGATGCATTGTAGAATTTGAACTCAAACAGGAAATCTCTGACATTGTAAAGTCAGCAGTTAGTTAAATCTAGGAGAACTACTTCATTAAAAACTAGCATAGAATTAAACAGCATAAGATTGCCAGCTTAAAAGGCAGGACTGGACAGTTTAAATCCTATGCTGGTTTATCTGGAACCTAGTTCTGTCGGTCTTAAATCTTGCAGCACTTTTCTTTCTTTAACAGACTTAAATAAGCATATTATGTTGTTCAGACTGAAGAGCAAATTATTATATGCCATTCTAGAATTTCCTAGAACATCATTGTCACTTTCTGTGTTTGTTAGCTGCCAGATGGATCTGAGTGATCCCTGTCAGATCAAAACTCCTTAATTCCCATGCTTCTGTGACTTTTGCACAGGACTTCTGTACTTCTGCTCTAGTATCCAGCATCATAGATATATTTTCTGCTTTTCATAAAATAAAGTATTCTGGTATATATATGTGGCAATCTGAAAACTCAAATGATGGTGGTGATGAAAAACCTTTGTAGATTCCATCCTCAATTCAAAACATGCCATTTAAAACAAGTTATTATTACTAAGTTGTGTCTAACACAACTTTCTAGTGAACTTTATGTGTTAATATAAAGTGCTGAATTCTGCCGTTCTATTCTTTTGCCCTATTTTCATTCATCTTCAGTCTTTGCTAATCCAAGTCAATGTTATTTCATAGAATCATAGCATTTCTCAGTTGGAAGGGACCCACAAGGATCATTGAAGTCCAACCCTTGACTGAGAGAGCACAATAAGAGCTATTCTCACAAAGAGAATATCCTGTATAAAATCAATTTTTCATTTTCACCACAGAAAATGTGGTAATTGGAGTAAATGCAGTGGTGAGAACTTAGAAAATCATCCAGTGTTATAACAAAAGTAAAATGAACTGAAGATTTTTATTTGCTTATATGAAATGTATGCTTTGTCAGATATTTACATGCTATACATTACTATGTGAATTATGTCTAAATTGAGATTAACTCAGTTGGTTAGAGAATGATCATAGTAATGCCAAGGTAGTGGATTTGATCCCTGCATGCACCATTCACTGAAGATCTGGACTTGCTGATCTTTGTGGTTCCCTTCCAATTCAGAATATTCTGTGTTTCTGTGATTAAATAATCCAGACAGACTGAATTCTGAATGAAAAACAACAAACTTTGCTTGCAGGTGTTTTTATGTGGGGTCAGGTTCTCAAAAAGACCTATGTTCATTAGTGTTGTTCTGATTATTATCAGTATCCACTCTAGTTACATGTCCATGCAAATAGTGCCTAAGTACATAAGTAGCCATTAAAAAAGGGCAGTCAAAATTATATCTGAAATTTGGACAAATGTTTCAATTAAAATATTTTCTGCCATTCCCTAATCTGTAGACATCCACATACTTGGAAGTGGTAAAAACTCCTGATGCCAGGCAATGTGTTATGTGATCTGTTGCTATATTGAGCTAATTTGAGCTTTTATGGTAAGGAAGTCTTGTTCATTTTTTAAAACCAAGTTATTTTTTTCATTATTTCCGAATTCCTTCTGAATCCTTCTGAAAGATCACCATGCAGTCTGTTCTGAAATTATTAACATTACATAAATTCAAAGAGCACAGTCCCCATTTCTTTCTCTTGTATTTTTTTCAGGCAGATTGTGAAAAATAAATCTTCAAATGCATAAGCCAATAATATCTTTATATCTTTGCCCAAAGTGACAAACTGTCCTTTTCCCTGTACAGATATGAAAAGATGTGGTCTTGCTGCTGGTGATATTTGCTCTGTGGAAAGTAGCTGAAATAATGTTCTAAATGCAAATAGGGTATAGATGTCCTAGGCCTTTTGAAAATAACTCTCTGTATTGATTCACTTCAGGAATAAACCCTATAGGAATGATTGAAATTCAGTAACAGGAACAGAGGAACCACTGTAGAATTTTTGCACAAATGGCTTGAAGACTCTAATAAATGTCAGCTGTAGATGGCAGGTAGGGTGAATTACCCAGCAGCTGTGTATCTCCTCACCCTCAAACCTTTTCAATTCCGTCTCCTGCAAAAATTCAAGTTATTTCAAAAACAGCCTCTTTCTCTGGTAGGTGAAGATTTTTAAAGTGAGGATGAAATAATTTTTTAATTGAGTCATCATCTAAGTGAGATAAAAAGAATGGCAACAGGCATTTTAAGAAAACTTTTGTCAGTGTTAGGGGGTAGATATTTGTAATGCTTAAATGCAGCCAGTACCTTCCTTGAACATACCCCTAGCGGAGAAAAGGGTTTTTTAAAAAAGACCTACTCTTAACCTCATTGTCTAACTCATCCCTTTAGAGAGAGGACACTGCATCCAGAGCTTTTTTGTGGAAATGCTATTTTTGTTAATATTTAGTATGAAATAATTTTTGTTTTTATTTTTTATAGCTAGCCATTTTCTAGCCTGTTTGCTTTTCACAGTGTAGGCACAGTTAACATCTATCCACAGATAGATGTTTCACAGTGTGGGTATACACACCTCAGGACTCTCACATTTCTGCTCCAAGAGTCATGTCTAAAGACTGCTAAATACTAGTGGCCATATATAGATTTACTAGATGTTAATTAAATAAAAGGGTCTGATCCAACTAAAATACTTTTCAGCAATTCAAGCAAACTAAAATACTTTTCAGCAATTCAAGCAGTCCACTACTGTGAAAGATCCAGAACCCAGCAGGAGACTTATTTTTGGAAGGAGACAACTGCAAGACACAAAGTATAATTCCTTTCAGATTGAATTTAAAAAGCTGAGGTTTCCTGCTTTTTTTGAGTCAGGTTTAATCGAGATGATTTTAATATTTTTCATTATCAAATTCAATTTGGGATCTTACACAAAGGACTCAGTACATTGTCAGTTCATCCCTGATAGTGATGACTGGTGAAAAGCATCCTGTGGGTTAGTACTGAAGTCTTCCTTGGCCTGGGGAGCAACTGAAAGGCATCTTTTTAACTTTAGACAAATACCTGCTTGATACAACAATGTTTTGTGCCCATCACTGTCTCATTTGAATACCCTAGACCCAGCAGATGCTTAATTCACTAGATTTCATCAAGATTTTGGAATGATAAATATGAAAGCTGCAGACATATCAGCCAGTATTAGAAGTCCCTGCAACATTAGACCACAGGCCAGGTGAATAAGTCTTTTTGATAGAATTTTTTCCTCACTCTAATGAGGAAATATATATACACAGATATATTTGTGTCTAGTTCCTGTTGACCCAACTGAGATAGGAAAGAATAGTAGTGCCTACTAATGTCTATATAGTTTTTTACTGATTTATAAAAATCAGTCCAGTAGGTCTTCACAGTTCCCAAACTGATGTTGTAAAACCCACATCAGATTCAACATCACTCAACAGTTGTAAAAAAGGAATGAGCACAAGGGTTTAAGCACCTTACTGCAAAGACACCACTACTAACACACTTTACATTGCCAAATTATAGCTTAAGTAGTCACTTTAAACACGTGTTTACATTGCTAGTGGTAATAAGATACATTCTATATTCAGGCATGGAAATTAGAGCTTTTCCTCTTAGAGATAGTTGAGTTCCTCAGAGCAAACTGTACACAATAAACAGATACAAAGCACAACATTCAGGCTACTTTAGCTTCTGTAACAAATAAAAATTTGATTTAATGAAAGTATTTCAGTTGAGGGAAGTGTCATCCCTAAACAGGCAGAATAATCTGGCAATTTTTCCAGGGTCAATACAGAACCTGTAAGAAGTACTATTGAACAGTAGAAAACAATGAAGGCGATCGAAAGCCTTCATCATAGCTGTTAAAGAACACAGTCTCTTTTGGATTCCTGGAAAGACAGGCTCTTCTGATTATGTATCGCCTTACTCTGATGAAATTGCTGAGGACTGCTGAAGATCAAGGAGAAGGAATTAAAAAACCCACCAGTGGAAAAAATCAGAACACATTATGCATTTCAGCCAGTGTTTGAAATTCCGTTACCCCCAGAAAAATGAAAACTCTCAAATTTTTCCATATTTCTGGCCCCACTGAGAAGCTTATTTAGGAACAGAAGACAAACAATCTGCCCAAACTTTGTAACAATGTTGGGGTACAGAAAGAATTGATATTCATTTTCCAGAATATGAAAACATTGTTTGATCACCAAAAGACAATAGAGCAAATGAAAAATTAAATGTAATTGATAATGGAAGTATGACAGCAGTATAAATCCAAACCCAGTTTGGTTGATACTCAGGGCAGATTTCAAAGTTATGAGGAAAATTGGTGAATTTCTATGGGAAGAGAAGCAAGACCTTAGGCAATGGAATTTCAGAATTCAAAACAGATTAAAAGTGATTTCCAAAACTGCAAGAAAAGTGTCCTTAGCCTTTAGCTGCAGATTAAAACTCAGAAATTGTTTTGAGGATGAGAGCAATCTAATTCTTCCTAAGTGAAGCAGGCCCTCACAGACTATTTTAAATTAAAGAGCAGAATCAAATGTTTCCAATTTAGGAAAATAAAGCAATGATGATGTAGTTCTTAAGCTATTAATTTGTCCTTAAGGAAGAGTTATATTGTATCAGGTAGGCAGTATTTGCAGTAAAACACTGCATTGAATTATTTCAAAGCTGGCCTATACAGTTCCTCTAGTTCTTCTCTAATATTTTTTCATTATTTGTAGATCCAAGTGGCCATTGGTACATTTAAAATCTCCAACCACTAAATGAAGCAGTGCTTATGCCTTTCTGATAGGGCACATCTCCCATTCTGAAACAGGAAAAAAAAATCTTTGGACAAAAGCCTCAAAACAGCATTGTTTCACCCCTCAACAGATATTAATCTTGGAGCAACAGTGTTTCTGCTCACAGCTACCTGACAGATGGCCAGCTCCTGAGAGGAGAGGCTGTCTCTTGGTAAAGGGATGGTAGCTGCAGGACTGAGAAGTGCCCTGGTGGGATGTATCATCAATAAGGAACTGGTTGGGTGCTGCCAGATCATGACTTTGAGAAACTATAAAAAGGAGGATTGCAAGAGCAGGCTTTGACTTTCTCATTTTGTTCCTACTAGGTAAAATTGGAGAACTTTGGATTTTGCTGTGAAACTTACTGGTAGCTCAGGGCATTCAGAAGATATTCTAGCCACTAGGAATGTCATTAGAGGAACAAGGAATGGCTAAAGAGCAGAACCAATGGTAATTGCTGGTCAATGTTCTGCTTGTGCAGTGATCACAGAACATTCTGTGGTGCGACAACATTAGTAGGAGGTGATACAAGAGCAGCATAAAAGCAGGATACCTGACAGACCTTATAGAAGGTACAATGGCATTCTGGCTAACTACCCAGTCTTTGTAGAGCACTGAGATGATGTCATTAAAAGGGAAAAGTGACTATTCTTGCATAAAACGCATTTTAATGTGTATGTTCCTGTTGCTTTTTGAGAGAGGGAGGCTTGTAAATGGAAGAAATATTCAAGGAGAGTAAA
Source organism: Certhia americana (assembly GCA_018697195.1). NCBI lineage: Eukaryota > Metazoa > Chordata > Aves > Passeriformes > Certhiidae > Certhia > Certhia americana. The sequence continues at coordinate 84,368,950 of CM031858.1, read as the reverse complement.
GAAAGCTCTAAAGGATGAAGCCAGTACCCATCTGACATAGCAAGCTCACTGATAATAACATCTGATCAGAAAATTATGGCTGGCAGAGGCCATCCACAAACTGTGACCTGCAGACAGCAAGAACAATTTAAGCAGAAAAATTATAGCACCAAGTACTAACTGTGATAGAGAGGACAGTACTCCTCTTTACCTTCTTTTCTAACAAAATACCTGCATGTTTAGCAATTGTTTTTTTAAAGGACTATTGCTATCATCGGAATCTTGTGCACCCTCCACCAACGAAGATAAAACATTAGAGATTTGATCTTCTCTGGCAGTCCCATGTCTGGAAAGATTGTCCTCCCTATCCATTTTTTTTTTTTTTTAAAAACAGAAATTTTGATTAAAATTCAACACACACACACCAAAGCTTTATTAAAATGTCACTGTCTGAGCAGAGCATCAAAAAAGCTGCAAAATATAAGGCTGACAAAAGAAAAAGATCCATATATGAGCCAGTGACAGTAATTGTCAGGTTTAACAAGGATGTAGGGTTATATATTATATTCTTCATGTCTATTTTGCAAAGAAAGTAATAATCTGTGAGGGGTTTGTTGTATAATTCTGAAGAAATTGGCTTGTTTTTGTAACTCAGTGATCATGACATTTATTTATTTTTCTATGTTCTTAAGAGAGTTCTCAGAACCATTTTTTTCATTTCCCGGACAATATAAATTAAATACCTCTGATGTACAGTGTTCTATGATTTTAACAAGGATGATCTGTTCTTGTATAACTTCATTTTCATGCTACAGATTTTGTCACAGTGTGATGTTTTCATATTTGGATACATGCCTGAGTTTAGGAAAGACAATCATAAACATGCAAGCTTTTACTTTCTGATATTCTTGTATTTGCTTTCTTTCGGAGTTACCATCTTCCTAAGGTTTACGCCCACCTTAAGAAAGTAGACTTAAAGGCAGTAATGTTCTGATAAATCTATTACGTGGGAGAGAGGCTTGCTTATGATGTATCAAATATTAAAACTATGAAGCTACCTTGCTAAACAAAGACTGTGTCATTGTATTTCAATGAGAAAAAAAACGAACAAACACCCCTGCTAATTAGACTAATGGCAAGTGTAAAACTCCTTCAAAGCAAGGAAGTTTTGTTGTAGAACTTGTGTTTTTTTCTGTATTTTAAAGGTAGAAGTAGGTTTTCCTACCTTGCTGACATTTAATAGCACCAAACACAGTGAGTAGGTCCACTGATATTCTCTGTATTGTTTACCTTGACTGTTCCAGTGCTCTCTGTGTATCACAAGAACAAGCACACAAGCTGGTGCCACAGAGCAGTTGATGCCAGGCTTTCATCCCTGCTTGTTCCCCCGGTAACTTGTCGCAGCAGGCAGAGGGACGGCTGTTTTTTCAAGGTTTCGATTTTTAAGTGTCTGCCTTATGGTGGTAAAAAACACAGGCACAAATGTTTTTACAAACAAGAAAGGCTTGTGATTCTAAAGATTTCTTCTGTTTCTTTTTTCCTTTTCTTAGGAACTATTTGTCATTTGAGTAGCAGAAACTTCTGTGAACAGTTCCGTTGCAGCACCTGAAAAATGAGGCATATGCAGCACCAGGTGGGCTGAACAGTTTCTTAGTTAGCTGTTTCATCTGTTGGTCATCTGCCTGACTTGATATATTTACTGTATCTGTTATTCCTTACTCTCTATTGTCTACATTTTCAAATTTTTACTAACCTTAATGAATTTTTCCTTTTTTAAAACAGTTCAAATTTGTTCATGTGGATTTCCTCCCTATACATATGTTACAAATTAAAAGAAATCCCTTTTTCATGTATCAATTATATTTATAAATATCTGATACATGCATTTCTTTTAAGTGACTTTAATATGGAACAACACAGCCTTGTGCTGAAATCAGTTTAATGAATCCCAGTAATAACAACCCAGCTTCTCCTAAGAAATTGAAATACATCAGTTCACAAATTTTTCCTCCTATACATTTTGATATTTGATGTCAGAGCACATACTTATAAGTCAAAAAACTGGTTAAAGGCCAGTTATAAAAGTGCTTTATACTGCCTGTGAATTTGACAAGTCTAGTGTTAATTACAATCTTGACATCCTTGGACAACCAAAGAAAAAGGTACGTGTGGTTGACTGGTAAAGCAAGAAATGTTGAATACATAAACCTCCAAAGTCACATACATTTACATCATGATTTAAATACAAATAGATTCAACGAGGAAATAAGTTGTACCAAGGGAACTGGAAAACAAATAAGAATTTGTTAACATTATTCTAGTTATTTTGTGATCATAACATGGAATTTCAGGAATAATTCACTTCTGACACTGGAAAAGAACATTATTGGAGCAAAAATATCTCATCTTATTCTTTCTTTAACTCCAGTAGCTTTTCTACTTTGTACTTAATTCGAAACCAGTTTGAACACATAGAAGCAAATTTCCCTGAAAGAATTTCAATTAAGGCTCTAAATTTACTGAAAAAAAAAATAATTATAACATAAGTTTAACTCATTTTTAGGAATATATTGCAAATGGCACTTGGCATTTTGTTTCTTAGATGTAGGTTTTTCAAGTTTGTAAACCTGTTAAATAGAAATATAGAATTTAGCATATTTTTATACTTAAAACCTGTAAAATAATGCCATATTATATTGATTTCTTTATTCCCTTTATACAACATCTTCTTTGAGCATCAGACTCAAAATGTATGGGTATTATATTGTAGGATTTATTTACCAGGGTATAACCAGGGTATTGTATATTTAAGTCAGTAAATTTTTGTTTCTCTTTATTTCACTGAGTTATACCATCATTAAATTGATATAATGCAGCAGTGGATATGGCTCAGAGATTATGCAGAGTTTATTGTGAGTTTATGCTAAATAAAAATAAGGGAATTGAAATATTTTTATTCAGAAGAAAGCAGGTTAATTCTGATAAAACAAAACTCAGCAACTCTACTTTTGTGAGAAACCATTTGTTCCTTTCAAAAATGCCAAAAAGTAAATTGCACTTAATTAATCAAACTTTGAGTGATTTCCAATTAGTTTCCTACAGTTCTTCTATGACAGCTCTTTCCATTATTACAGTGTGAAAACAATAAGCAAAAGAGAATGACAATACATAATAACCAGAATTCAAACATAACTTCATAAAACACTCTCTTTTTCATGCTATGGGTGCTTGCTTATAAGTAAAATAAGAAAAAAAAAGCTTGTAAAATCCAAAATTAGGTGTGCATACACAATCCAAGTAACATCTATTCAGAGTATCTCTGGCAATTTCCATCAGTGAAGGAACTGTCCCAGGTAATGACACAGAGCAGTCCTTTTCATCTGTGATTTACTATAGGATGGGAAAGATAAAACACTTTTCATTGTAATGAAAATTTTAATTTCAATGTGTTCTAATTTCCCTATGCAAAAATAACTCCAGGGTGTAATTCTGATCCTGTTCTTGTTCATTCTTGTCTTGCTGTTAAAGCAAGTGGAATCATATAAATTGACCCTCAATGCTTTCCTTTCTATCGAAACCAAGATATTTAATCTGAGAAAACAAAACCAGACAGGAAATAAAAATAAAAATATAACTCATAAGTCAGTACTTCCCCAAATGATAGCTAAGCTGAAAAAGATAAAGGGATTTGTAATATCAGGCCCATTCTTCCTACTGCATAAATTGAATTTGTAGTTATTCTTTGTAGAATGTCAGTTCTGCCAATGTAGGAGAAATATTTCCAGAAAGGAGAACTATAATTTCTTTCTTTGTGTCAAATGTTATTGGTGTCTCCCACACAAGCAGATCGCTGATGCACTCATTTTCAATTGTATCTCCCTGACTATGAGATTTGTCTGAAGACATTTTCACAAGTGCGACAGCAAATGATGAAATCAGTTTATTTGCTTAAAATAGTATCCTATGTTATTATAATTTCATGCATTTATTTCTTATTTTTCTAAAAGCTAAGCCAAATTTTCTGTGGTTCTGATCTGCTACTCTCCATTTTTGTTCTTTAAAAAAAAAAAAAACAACTTTAAAATTATATTATCTTGAATATAGCCTATTTGCAGAGTATTTATGATTCTCAGTACTCAATCATTGCATTCTTAACCTTTAGCAGTTTTTAACAGTAGCACCCTTTGCACTATTGTTCTGGTTCCTGTGTTGGAACAGTTAAGTACTATACGGACTTCACATGTGCTTGCAACCATCTCAACTAAAAGTAGCACCTGGAAATTTGGGGTTATTTTTCACTTTGTTCCTTTCACAGGGAATATTTTATATCACGCCTTCATGTGCTGGCAATTTTCAAATCTCTGTGTCATTGGCAGCTGCTATGTCTGGGGAGGAGGCTGCTGAAAACATGCGCATTGTAAGACATGCATAACTTCTTTACTAAGCACAGCTGCTTGATGAACAGTGTCTTTTCAGGGAGCAGAATAGAAGAACATAGAAAATTAGCTGGGGGAAATGGACAAGAGAAGGTGAAGGTATGTGGTGAAAACTCATCATTACCAGAGAAAATACTTCACGAAAGGTGAAGAGCTCATGGCATTTCTAGCAAGTTTCTCAGATGGCTAATAACACAATAGTAGCTATCTGCTGCTTTTCCCTGTATTTTCTATCATCTCTCTACTCAAGGATAAACAACAAAACCATAGCAATTGTGGTCTAAAACTTTCAGCACTGGAATTTTCCAAAATTTTCATCTCAGCTTAGGATGCAACAACTTAGGTAGCTCTCCCCAAAGGACAAAAATGCATTACAGTCACACTATGAACAGGCAGACACAGAGGCAAAAGTAACAACATATTCCTCCTGAAAGCTAAGGAGCCCTTTCATATGGGAAATAGAGCAGGTATGGTGAGAGGCAGGAAGACGAGTGACTTGGACCTACAAAAATAATCTAACATCTTCAGTGAAAAAAAATAGTGATTTATAAAATATTAGGCTTTGAGCATTGTAAAATACACATTCAAGGAAAACACCATTCAGTCGCCAAGCTAAAAATCATAAAAGTCATAGTGACTGCATTTTACTATAAAAATTGTTTGCACTGCAGTGCAGGGATTGTTGCAAGGCTGAGGTAGTTCTGTACGTTAGTTTTTCCTGCCTGCAAAGGCTAAGAACATATCTAAAAAATATATTCAAACTGATAATAAGAATTATGATCAGTCCTAGGGGAGGACTGTAAAGAACCAGGATTTCTTCAAAATTTGGGTGAGCCACTCTTCACATGTTTGTACTGGAGATTTTAGGTGCAAATTGTTATTAGAAAGCAGTGAGATCAATCCTTCTGATGGATACAAGCTGGGAAGAAAGGTGTCTGTCTCTTTTCTCAAGTAAAAAGTGACAAGAGGAAATGGCCTGAACTGCAGGGGAAGTCTGGATATACGGAAAAATGTCAACACTGAAGCAGTCAGAGCATTGGAACAAGATGCCCAGAGAAGTGGTTGAGTCACCATCCCTGGAGGTACTTAAAAGATGCATAGATATGGCACTTGGGGCATGGTCTAGTGGTATTTTTAGCAGTGTTAGGTTTATGGTTGAACTTGATCTTAAAGGTCTTTTCCAACCTAAATTGTTTTATAGTTCTACTCTAATGCTGCTGCTGGTGCAGTCATATGAGTGGGTTGGGAACTTCTCAGGCAGAAGAGAGAACAGAGTGATCTGAAGTTTCACCTTTAGGCTTCAAATCTGACACTGAGGTATATTCTTTTATCCTACAGGCAAAATCACAGAAACAGCTTGGAGATGAAGTTAAGAAGTAGTAAGGGTCTATATTTAAAAAAGTAAAAAAAAAAAAAAAAAAAAGAAAAAAAAGAAAGAACAACTTATACAATGCAGGACATAAAATTTCATCTCTGGGAAAGTATGAATAACAGTGGACTTCCTTCCGACCCACCAATTCCTGGTAGTGTTCTCTATGAAAATCTTTATCCTGAGTTAACCTAGTGGTGCTATCCTTCTGTTTCATACTTTGCAATGAGCTTGCCAGCCAGGGATGTTGAAGCTCCATCTCACTGCTCATAACATTTGACTACTGTAAGGAGTCACAAACCTTGACAATTAACTGAAAATCTCTCCTTTCCCCAGGAGCTCAGGCAGTTGAAGTTTTCACAGTGCAGCTTTTTGGACCTCCTAGACCCCTAAAGGTGGTACTTAGCTGCAGCCATCTTAAACAGGATCACAAGTTGATGTTTTTGTGAGACCTGTTTAATCTGATATTCTTTCTCCCTTCTCCCTATCACCAGCTCCAGGAAGTTGGGAAATCTCTTTTATAAACTGTCTTTATTATGTGAAACTGTTAAAAAGGTATTTTTGAGCCCATTGTGTCACCTCTATTTATCAAAATGTAAATTGTTTTAAAAAACATAACCCTGAGAACTTTTTTTATATGTAGTGTTATTAACAAACATATTGTAACACAATGCTTTTGCCCTGTATTCTGAAAAAAAACCCCAATTGACCTTTATCCAAGTTCCTTGTTGGAGAGCAAACTGATTTGGTAAAGCATGACTCTGTGGCCTTTCCAGCTGCTACTGGTCAAGAATATGCTGAGGAATGGTTTTTCAATAAAAAAGCTGACAACTTCAGGAACTATTTAATTTTCTGAGATCTATAACCATAAAACTGGACTCAGACTATGCATGTCCTGTGATAAGTGGCTGAGGGTGCTGAGGTTGTTTAGTCTGGAGAAAAGGAGACTCAGGGGTGAGGTGACCTTATCACTCTCTACAATCACCTGAAAGAAGGTTGTAACCAGGGGGCTGGCCTCTTCTCCCAGGCAGCTAGTGACAGGACAAGAGGAAATGGCCTCAAGTTGTGCCAGGGGAGGTTTTTATATAATATTGTGAAAAATTTCTTTGCCAAAAGGATTATTGGAAGCATTGGAACAGGTTGCTCTGGGAAATTGTTGACTCACTATCCCTGGAGCTGTGTAAGAAAGGAAGGAAAGACTTAGTGCCATGATCTAACTAACATGGTGTTCAGTCATATGTTGCACTCAGTTATCCCCGAGTTCTTTTCCAACCTAATTGGTACTGTGATTCTGTAAAACAGATCAAATATAATTCCTCAGAATAAAATCAAATACAACTAAACTTCTGATTCTTCTGCTATTTGTCATCATAGAAACATTAGTGAGCATGAAAGGGACACTGTAAGCACCATCGGTCTCAGGAGTTCCTGTAGCTGGTGCTCCAAAGTCAGTAGTCACGTATGGTTCTCAGGACTAAACATACAACATTTAGCCAAGTTTACATTTTTTTATTTTGAATCCATTTGAGTGGCACAATAGACATGAAAATGTAAAGCAGATCTGAACATTCAATATTCAGCTGGCCAAATTTAGAGTCCTAGGGACATGAAGTCCTAGGCATCGCCCTTAGTGTATATTTAGTAGGGATGGCTTATCATGTAGCTAAAAGTTTGGTTGATTTCTCCATCTGACTCAGGAGGCAGACCCTGTGCCACCACATAATTCCATTGCAGTTTAATCATGTCAAGGAAAAAAAAAAAAAAAAAACCACCAAAAAAACCCCCAAAAAACCAACCAACCAACCAACCAAACAAACAAACAAAAAAAAAAAAAAAACCCAAACAAAAAAACCCCCACAAAAAAATCAGAATAATTGGCAACAATCTTTCAAAAGGAAAACTTTTAGGAGACCTAAAATATTGGAAAATCTCCTTGAAATTCAGACCATTAAGCATGGAAAGAATATTGAGAATAATTTCAATCAGATCTAGAATTACCATGTAGAGGATGTAGTACTCAAATACTAATATATACCATACTCAATTTATGGTGAGACACAAAGCATCCAAAGGGTCTTTTCAGAGGTCTAAAATGTCCCTCTCCAAAAATGAAAACTCTGGTAGGAATGGAACTACTGGATATTTTTGATGTACCAGGCAAGCTGTAGGTGATGCAAAGGAGAAAGAAGAGGGGAGAAAAAAGAAGATAATAGATTTGGAACAATATGTTAGTCTGTGCTTAGCAGATAATAATGTCAGAAACACTTCTAAAAGAAATCTTCAAAAAGTGAAGTTATTTTTGTTCAGTCCCTCTTTTAGAAAGCACCTAATTCTTTCAATTAACTGGTTTGAATGACAGTTGTAAACTAATGAGCTACAGATGTCCAACTCTATAAGCTGCAGTCAGGAAAACATGGTTTATTTATCAGTTCTTTAGAAGAAAAACTTTTTATCTCTTCTTTTCATTTGTGTTTAGTTCCTTTTAACTTTGCAAAAATCTTTAGCTCCATCTTCAGAGCAGTAATGTGTCTGCACCTTCAAAGCAGAGGCTTTGGAATTAAACACATCACAGTGCTCTGGAAAGTAACACTGCACAAATGCTTTGAAATAAGGTTGAAAACAAGAGAGAATTTAAACCAAGTGTGAAGCAGAAAGTACAACACCTCTCATGGATCAATCCTGATTACAGAAGTTTCTTGTGCTAAGTTGGTTTGAGAAGCTCTTGTATGGCCTAAACATATATTTTAGTAAATACTTGCCTGAACAAGGGTATATTTTGCTAACACACACCTAAAAGATCACTGAAAAACTCTTGGCTGGGTTAAGGGGAAGGATTAGGGAATGAAGTAAAAAATGCTGATATATTTAATCCAGTAAATTATTTATCACTGTGCTGAGGGACTTAAACCTGCTGCTGAAACTTGACACTCAGCTGTTGATAGCAGAGACTGAATACTTAATATCCTACCATGTTTGAAAATGGGAAAGTAATCATTTGAGTGAGTTAATGGGCCTGTTGTCAGCTGCATGACAGCTGGATTTTAGAGTAGTAAGGCTAAGGAAGTCAGAGGACAACAGAATAAACTAATTCTCAGCTGAGATTATGATTGCTTTAAATGTCAGTACTTTAAAGGCATTTCATCACTAGGAAGTGCCAGGTATGCTTTTAGCATGTTTCCCCACACCACCCCACCATCCCACCAGTGCAGCTTCTGTCTGAGAGAGGTAGAGCTGTGACCTGTGCTGCTGAGAACTTTGCATCTCCCTGAACTGCCAGTAAATGTGAGGAGGTTAATTTGGTTTATTGCTGTTTCAGTTACTCAGATTGCAGTGTTTTCAGCACCCCCTTCATGCAAATACTCCGGTAGCTCAGTAATCTGGGATCTAGTTTTACTGTAACCACAAAGGCGTTGAAGAACAGACAAATCCCTACAGGCTTGAGGTAAACATATACATTCAGCTGAATATGATTCATGTCCAGTTTTAATAAAAGAGATTTCCTTTTCTCAAAATCAACAAAGTATTGCCTATTGTAATTAAAAAAGCCGCTGATATTAAGAATGTTAATGTTTGCATTGTTTTGGGTATTTTTTTAAAGGCTAATTAAAACAAGTTTAAGTTTTAATAATAGCTAGGAGAATAGTATCTAAGACATTCAAATTAAGCTGGACACATTATGTTTAAGACAAGTGTCCCAAAGAAACCCTTAGTAATTGCCAATTGTCCTCCTTTCTGTGGAGTGTAATCCTTTCAGACTTGGGAAAATACTTGATGCCCTGGAATTCACTTGTTATCTCTTCACCTCTCCCCCAAAGTCAGGCTATAAAAAAAATTGCTTCAACATTTACAAACTTACTCTTGGTCCCATTGATTCAGGGTTGTGCAAAGAACAACTGGACTAGTTCAGCCAAACATTAAAAGCTATTAAAGCCATAGCAAGTTTCTGAGTTACCTATTCAAATCTGCTTCTGACATGCTTGTTGCTACTGATCTTTTTCTTCCTGGGTCACAAACAGCATGTTCAGTTCAGCTGGTATTTTCTTCACCTGTCAAAGGCAAGTCTGCCTAAAAAATGGAAGCACAGATAAGGCAACTCAATCTCTCTAATACCAAATAAATAGTTAAAATAGAAAGTGGGGAAGGAATATGTATGATATGTCAAAACAGCAGCATCTCTGTTACCTCGCATTTATCTCTCAGTAGATGCTGGATTGTGCCAGGTACTGTAGGGACTACAATAACTCCTTCCTAAGAGTAAGCAGTACCCCAGCAATGAAAAAAGGCAGCAGACATGTGTGGGGGGTGGGGGGTGTTTCTCCACTAGTTAGCAAAAAAGATGTTTCCTGAAAACATTCCAAGTAATCTTCTCTGTCAGTTATTCAGGGAACTCAAGGGTCTTAAGCAGAAGCTTGAAGGTCACTTTTCACAGCCCTAAGGGACAGAGTTTGAATGGGAAGTACAGCTGCTCTCCCAGTCTTACACTAAGATGATGAAAAAGCACACTCTCTTAAGAAAAGACAAATTCATATGACAGAAGACCTGGCAATACTGAGGAGTTGTAAAGTAGACTTCAGATAATTCACTGTCCTGAAACTGAAGTCAAACCATAGATTGTCCTGGCCAGCAGAAAGAGCATTTCCCAGGAACTATCCATTCTCATCTCCTGCTAAGACCCTCCACTGTACTCTAAGTTAAGGTGCATGTATAGTAGTATTGGCTCTTCAAACATGCCTAGAAATCTGAAACTAAACAACTCTTCCCATATGTAAAATGAAGTAAAAAAAAAAAAAAAAAAAAAAGTGATTGAAACAGAAAATTATTTAGATTTTGTGTACATAGGTGTGATACTCTTATTATTAACTAGACTTTGTAGTTGGATTTATTTCTTAGTCTTGTGTAATGCTTTTTCTTAGTAATTGTCAGTCATTGTTTCTACTTTGTGTTTATTTTTAAGAATATTCTTTCTAGAAAATGTTGGTGTTCTCTAGTTTCTAATCTGGTTTTAATTAATCTTAACTGCCAATCTGATTGTGTTAGCATATTGATGTAAAGCAAATGGGACACACAAGTTAGAACCTGCAGCTTGATGGCCAGTGGGCATTAATAAATAAACTTATGTATGTATTAATTCTACTGGGATCTAGTCCATGCCCAGTGCATTATGATGGTCTTCTCATACTCTTCCAAGAGCTATTAGAATTTCATGTCAGAGATATCATATGGATGGCAGAAATAAGACAGTTATATATAGCTGTGTATATAAAAATTTTAACATTTTGATGACTAGTGGATTTCAGGTGGGAGAAACATTCAGTAAATATTCTAGAGACATGAGAATGTAAATAATGGTTTCAAATTGCTAAAGAAAATGCTTGTCTAGGACTAACACTGCTAAATACAGCCTGCCAGGACTTGATAACCTTTCTAGCTCAGGAAGCTCTATGATTCTATGACCCTGCAAATTCAGGCACAATCAGGCTAATTGAACCACTCATTTTTTATCTTTTCTACCAGATAACAAATTAAAATAGGGAGCCAGAACTTCATGTATTACCTTTCCATATGCATATGTGTAATGAGCCAGCCTGAGAGCTCTCTTCTAGAGATGTTTTCACATGGCCTCAAATCTTCACCATTGCAATAGCCTACCTTCTGCAGCATCTCAGATGCATGGCACAAAAGGAAAGTCACAAAAAAGAAAAAGCAGTGAATCACTGTCCTGCTGAATTTCACTGCACGTGGGCTTCTGCAAAGCTGCAGTCTCTTTCAACACAGACGTTGTGAATTTGAAAATTAGCTCCAAAATCTCTCTGTCACAGACTACATTGATGATGCAGCTTGGTACAACAGCTTGATAAGACTGTTTTGAAGAGTGTAGAAAGTGCTTCTTAGCATTAGAAAATATCGAAATACAAATATTTGTATCCTTCATCCTCTTGATGTACCAGAATAAAAGCAAAATAAAATATAACCTTTCAGTGGGTTACCTCTGGTTTGTACCACCACAAGTTCACTTTTACTTGCATACCAGACAAAATTTGCTCTCTGTCAGTTTGAATACTTTGAACAGGAGATGCACATCACTATCCTCATCCATGGAACAGAGGAAACAGAAATAAAAGATGTGAATCAATCTCAGAAAATTCATGTTGGAAATCACTCTAATAAACAGGAATGGAATATTTGGTTAGTAGAAGAGAGGTTCCCTATTTAGCAAGGCATGTTGACTTTCATTAAAATCCTTTTAGAAAGTATGTCCTAATTCACTTGTTCAAGGTAACTATGACAATATTCTGTGTTTAAATAATGCATCATTATATATTGCCCATACTATGCACAAGAGGGTAACACTATTCAATACCAACATGTGAGAATAAGCTGATTTTTTTACACACAGCTCTAGTGTCCATTTCCATGAGTGAAGCTGTAAGCATTCCACAGATTAAATGGTAAAAATTAATAGAAGCTAGAACGTGCATAGTTTTACTTATTCTGCTTTTCTACATATAATAATGTATGTATAGAAGACTTTTATCCCTTTTTTCCCCTCTGGTAAGGACATGAAGGTGTTTTTACTAGGGTTCTCAGAACCAGCTTGTTCTGCTAAGAAGAAAAATTTGCAGCACGTGCATAGTCGCTCTTTACCCTGATAAATTTATCTTTAGAGATTTCAGAGCTCAGCTTGCTTGCAAGTGTGGAATTCCTTTTGTTGTTTCCCCTTGTTCTTACATTGTACCATGCATCTTTCCATTAGTCCACAGCTTAGTGCTCATTGACTCTCATCATTCTTTTTGTGTCTAATAATGTTTACTAAGGTTTTAGCAGCATCCCTGCACACAATAACTGTAACTAACAGATGAAAAACACGGCCATTTCAGTGCAAAACAATTAGCTTACATATCCTTGAGATACTGCTTGTGTTATACAGTGCAAGTTAAGAAGGAAGAAACCATGCATGTAAATTGGAAATAAACAAAAAATACATTACTGGCATGTATTCGGATGCAGCAAAATGTAGCACTTAAGCACTGTAATTAATAGGTTCACTTCTTCGGGATTTTTTAGAGCTTTATAGTCTTGCTTTAGAGGTCTGCATAAGTGATTTTGACCATCACAGGTAATCCAGGACACTCTTGTCGTACCCAAGAGACTGACAGAATGAGTATACTCCCCTTTCTTCCTCATTGTACCTGAGCTTCCTAGAACATCACTGGTCTCTGTATGCATGTAGGCAATCTTCCAAGGAAGCCAGAATATGTGGCATACCTGGCATCACCAAGAGTTTCCTAGTACCAAGCTTTCTTTGTCATCTTGTAGAAAACCTGTTCAGAAGAATCAAAGCTCTTTTCTGTAGAAATACAGAACAAATCCAGAAGGCAAAAAGTCATTTATGTGGCCAGAAATTGTTGCCTGTGAACCCAGAGGAGGCTGGAAGCATAACAAACTGCTGCCACCTGCTGCTGGTTCATTTCAGCCACCGAAGCTCCAGCTAACCAAATTCTCGGCAGCCAGAAGAAATTGCAGATCATCTCTTTCTTTAGGGGAAAAGAGAAAAAAACAAGCTGTTGTATTTATCCCAAGAGTAGGAAAGCACTGATTAGACTGAGGGCACCAGTGCCAGTGCTGTCGTTGCTAGCATGCAGTACCTTGGCTTTTCTACTCTGCAATAGCCACTCTGTCAGTAACTTAAATGTGTGACCTTGAGAAAGCAAATTAAGCCTTTTAATGCTATTTTCCAAACAGTAAAAGGGAAACACCTGAGGTTCTTTCAAAAGTTTCCAAAGGTGATGAATATATTCATGCGGTTTTTTAGGAGTGTGCTTTTTATTAATATCTTTACATCTTAATTATTTCAGAACACTATTTTAATAAAGCTCCCATTGTAATAAAATTCTCAAGATTTATTAATAAGCAAGAATTAATATTGAACTGTAAGGCAGTTAGTCTGCTCCAATTGTATATATAATTGAGACAAAAAAGAACAGCCTGGATTAACAGGGTGAGGTTAGATAATATAATGTTTTTGTGAAGGTTTATATCCATGCATTGTATGTGGCTCTATGCAGGTTCCAGTGAGATCATGAAAAAAATGACAGGGTATATCTGGAGATCTGCTTTTTAAATATGTCAGCAATCACTGAATTTCAAATCAAACTCAGACCTCAAGTTACCATGCTCCATGTTTACTAATAGGTACCATTTCATGAAGCCCCACAGTTTACTAGAGGCAATAAAATGAGTGTAATATGTGCTAGCCAGCTAGCTAAGTGCTCTGACTAATTTTTTCTGTCTGTAGGTATCACATACTTTTGAAGGAAATCCTACTCTGCTGGTGACACTGTAATGCAAACTGTCTTGATATCCCTGCCAAGTGTGGGTGAGCCACAGAACTGGAACTACCAGCAGGTGATTTTCTGTGATCAAGATGAATGCCTTCATAAGGGGGATTTTGATAGTCCTGGGTGAAGGTGAAGGGAACTGGTTCCCAAGCAGGCAGCTCTCTCAGGGACAGGAGGAAAATCCTGGAGCTCCCAACACTGGGGATGGCTTGGAGCCTGATCACAGAATCATAGATCATTGAGGTTGAAAAATACTTTATAGAGTCATAGAGTCAAACCATTAACCCAGCACCATTGTGTTCACCACTAAATCATATCCCCAAGTGCCACATTCCCATGTATTTTGAACATTTCTAGGAATGGTGACTCTACCACATCCCTGAGCAGCCTGATCCATTGCCTCACCACCATTTCAGTGAAGAAATTTTACCTACTACCTAATCTAAACCTGCCGTGGTGTAACTTGAGGCCATTTGCCTCTTGTATTGAGAAGCCCAAAACTGAACACTTTTATATTGGGTCTAGCTGGGATGAAATTAACTCTCCCCACAGAAGCCCTCCCAGTTCTGTGCTTGGCATTGATAGCTATAAAGGTGTTGATGGCTCACCAGTTTTGGCTCCTACTGAGCAGGGCTGGTGTTGATGTCTCTCAAACATTCTGCCCCTCCATCCATGGGCTGGGAGTGGGCAAGATCTAGCGAGGGGACACCACTAAGCCAGCTGACCCAAACTGACCTAAGGAGTATTCCATACCATGTGACATCTGCTCAGATATAAAAGTTAAGAAAAAGGAGGAAAAAGGGGGAGCATTAGTTTTTAATGCTCATTTTGTGGAGAAACAACTATGTGCACTGAATCTCTGCTTCCCAGTAAGTGGCAGTACATCACCTGCTGATTGGAATTAGAGAATAAAATCTCTAGTCCCTTCCTTAGCTTGCATGTATGCAACTTTTAATTTTTGCTTTAGGAAACTGCCTTATATAAAACTACAAGGTTTTTACCATCGCATTTTGTTCTCCTGTCTTGCTGAAGAGGGGGAGTGTTAGAGCAGCTTGGTGGGCACCTGATGTCCAGCCAAAATCAACTCATCACAATAGTATTTGAGGTGTGGTTTCACCTGTGCTGAGTACAGGGGGACAGTCACTGCCCTGGTCCTCCTGGCCACACTATTTCTGATACAGGCCAAGATGCCATTGGCCTACTTGGTCACCTGAGCACACGCTGGCTCATGTTCAGCTGGATATCAACAGCACCCCCAAGTCCTTTTCTGACAGGCAGTTTTACATGTACTCTTCGCAAAGCCTGGAGCCATACATGGGATTGTTGTGACCTAAGGCCAGGACCCAAAGTTGACTTAGTTGAATCTCACACCATAGGCGTCCACCCAGTCTGTCCAGATGCCTCTACAGAGCCTTCCTACCCTACAGCAGATCAACATTTCCTTCCAGCTTGGTGTGTTCTGCAAGCTTACTGGGGCTGCACTTGATCCCCTTGTCCAGATCATTGATAAAGATATTAAACAGGACTGGACTCTGGAGAAGGTCACTTGTGACCTGCAAACACCTGGATTTCATTCCATTCACCATCACTTTCTGGACCTTTCCCTCCGGGCAATATTTACACAAGGAACTGTGTACTCCTCCAAGTCATGAGCAGCTTGAACACTCAAGTTTTATTTAGTTATGCTTCTGAAGGCTGCAAATGGTCACTACAAGGCAAATATTCTCCTGATCTGAAAAAGAACAAAATAAACATAAAGCATAGTAATTTTACCAACATGTTTTCCATACATTTTTAATCATTATTTCAAACCCAAATATTTCTAAGGTCAGGACCATTGGAAGATGCTCATATATATGTCTGTTATAAGTAAAACAAGCTACAGATACAGGACATTCTGTGACTGCTTATGTATGTGACTTCTGTATTGGTTTAGGCAAATAAGCAAGTTTGGACCATGCAGTGAGGACTCAGTAGCACTGAAGAAGGCACCCTGGGGATGAACTGTCCACTGGCAATATGCAATGTGCAGTTACTTCAGGGACCTGAGTTTCTTATTTCCCATCTCTGTATCAAAAAACGAGGCCTGTGCCTCCGTTGCTCCTTTCATTACTTCAATTCTCAAATACTCAGATACAAAATTGTATTTGAATGGTGTTATTTCTCCCATGTGTTTTTTTTTTCACCATAATCAAAATGAATACATGGAGGTTGCTGTCTGTGATAAGATTATCTTGGAGCTTCTTGGCTTTTCAGATCAAAATTAACTCCAGGAAATCCCAGGGACATTCATGGTGTAGCATCAAACTGTGACACTGTTCAAGAATGAGTTATACATTTCTCAGCATGAAAAGTTCTCCTGTAAGTGATTTCTTCTTCCTTACAAAAATATGAGTTTATTTTAAGAAAAAAAAAAAAAAAAGTGTTTCTTATTTCTACTGTTAAAGAAGGATAATTCATGCCCTATGTACAAACAAGTGACAGCAGTGCATCTTTACTGTCAGTCAGGAAAGTTTCCATTAGTCAGCTCAATACAAGCTAGAAATCTTATCTTTATTTGAAGAATGGCTGGGGTATGAAGAAATTCTTGATGCCGGTCTTAATAAGGGTATTTGTTATCTTATGGTTGCTGGCCTGACTGTAAAATAAAAACCTTATCCAAGATCTCATTAATATGGAGATTTTTAAATTAAGACAAGGTATTCATTTTCAATATTTGAATTCACACCAAAGTATTTTTGTTTTCAGCTTGGAACACAAACACAAAAAAATAAGAGAGATTCCTTCTGTTTGCTGGAGTAAGGCATTGCCACGTTCTATTGTCAGTCACCTTCCTCACCTTTAATTCCTTAACTAAATTTTTCAGTGTTTGTGTTTATGCAAGAAAGAGACAAGCCTGCATCACTTTGCACATAAATCCCTCTGAGCACTAAATAAGTACTCAAGATTTCCTGGTTAATCTGTGAAATGTTCTGAGGCCTGTTCATGTAATACTTTCACCTCAGTTGAATATTAAAAACGACCAGAAATTCTGACAAAATACAATCCTTTGAGATTTTCACTGAAACTGGTCATCATATGCCCAAATGAGTTGTAGAGCAGTCAGCTAAGCCAATGAGATATCTCTAGCTTCTAACTCATAATCATATTATGGTACAATTAGAGTAGTTCACATCCTCAGCCTGTAGTTCCACATAAGAACATACTTGCCTCCTCCCTCTGGAGCTGGAAACAATACTTGCCAAAAGGGACATATACACATACCAGTTGTTCCAAAGTTGTGCTGGGTCTCATTTCTTTTTTTTCTTTTCTTCTTTCCATAAATCTTATGAATAATGTTGTGGTACAGATCTTTTAATTTCTGTTCCCATTACAAAGTTATATAATAACCTCAGTTCATGAGAGGAGCAGCAGAGCAGGACGAAGTATTGACATTAGACTGGGCTACTACAAGAAAGGTGAAGATCTCTGGGCAGTTGCAGGTGGGTGGATAAATTGGAGTCAATCAGATATCACCTTCTTTCGTTTGAGTCCTATCACAATGCGTTACCTACACAATCAGTCACTGAGGTTGAATGTCACATCTGGAAATGGTCTAGTCAACCCTCTGCTCAGAGTAGGGTCACCAAGAGCAGGTTGCTTAGGGCCATGTCTACTTGTCTACTTGAATATCCTAAAGGATAGAAGACAAGTTTTTTCAGTGTTGAACCACGCAAACAGTGCGGTTTAGATTTTTTCCTTATGCTTAAGTTGGAATTTTCATAATTGATTTTGTGTTTATTGTTTATCTTGTCCTGTCACTGATTATGTCTAGCTTCAGCCTTTTTTACCACTTCCCACATCAGGTTCCAACTGACTTTGCCTTTTCTCATACAACATATTTTCAGTGTCTTAATTATCTTTCTGACCCTTTTCTAACTTTCTCCAATACATCCATGTCTTCCTTGCACTGGACCCCAGACTCCAGATGTGTCTCACTGGTGCTGTGTAGAAGGGGTGACTCACCTCTCTTGACCTACTGGCAACAATTTTCCTATCACAGGCCAGGGTACTATTGATAACCTTTACACCAAGGGAGAATTACTTGCTCATGTTTGACTTCATGTCCACCAGGACACTCAGGTCCTCTCCTGCCAAGCTGCTTTTCAATCACTCTGTCCAAACCTGTACTGTTGCAGGAGACCACTTCCTCAGGAACAGGACTGGGTATTTTATTTTGTTGAACTTCATGAAGCTTCTCTCAGCCCATTTCTGCAGACTGTCAGTGTCCCTCTGACACTGACTTGAGTGTCAATATAACTGTGTAGTGCATCAGTCACTGCACCAAAGTTTCATATCATCTACAAAACCTACCAACATTGCCTTCAGTCCCATTATTCAGGTAGTCAATGATGCTGCTAAGTAATATTGGTCCCAGCATCAGCCCTTGGGGTATAGCACTAGAGAGAAACCTCCAGCTAGATGTCTTGTCACTAATAACAATCCTCTGAGCTTTGCAGTTCAGGCAGTTCTCAGCCCATCTGGTGGTCCACTTATCTAGCCTGTTTGTCTTAATTTGTCCATGAAGAACCCTTGAGAGGCAGTGTCTTACAAAATTTGAGATAGACATGACATACACTTGTTACTTAATTATTTCAGTGTATTAAGTTTGAAGTACAAAAATTTATGAAATGCCAAAATGGAAAACATAATAAAATACCTTGAACTGAGATGCATGACCTTTCTTATATTTGCTCACTCCAACACAGAGTATGTCTTGTGATAGCCCATCTATCCAACTAGCTTTACTGGTATGCAAGAAATTTGCCTGATTACAACACATGAAAAATATTGCTTAGGTGATTGGAAGTGAGAGCTGTCAAGGTCACGGTGCTGATTATGGAATGCTTTTCAATGACTGTCTCCTTATGTGCTAAGTTGCTATAGTGATTATCCATCTGCTTTTACAGCAGCTTCATAAACATCAAGGAAAACTAATCCATTTGCCTGTAATATTCATTCTGAATATTAAACTATTATATGAAATAGGGTGATACTTGACACTTCTAGTTCATTAAAGGTTTCCCTGGACGGATCTAAAATTATATTACAGGGCATTTTTGAGCTGTAGGCAAAAGTTTTTTAAACCTGATAAGCAAAGTAAGGAAATTACCCATGTAAAAAAGAACAGCAACTTGTACTGATAAATCTTAATCAGAATTTCTGAATAAAATTGTAGTCTGTAGTACATACACAGCCAAAGAAAACACCACAGTATACTGGGGTTTTTTGTGGTAAGGGTGCTATCATGATAAGGTATCAATGCACAGTTTGAGGATCATGTCTCTGCATTAATTTAGTTAACGAGCTCTGCATATTTGGGCCTGCTATCTATTAACCACATAAAAGGTGTATTGACCTACAAGATCCTGTAGTTCACAAATATCTTAGAGGACAGGGATTTTTTTTCCCTTACTCTGTTGTGTTTCAGCTCCCCTTTTTTTAAAACAAAGTATTAACAATAAAATAACTTTTTCAAGCTCTTGTAGAGCACTTCAGTCAGATGATATCTATAGAGTTTGCAAGCAAACACCTCTCTATTGTTGCAAATATAGTAAGGTAAATTCTGGAATTATGTTTTATTTCATGTCATGTATGTAGGGTTTTGTAGGTAGCCATGTAGATAAGAATTTTATTTGCTTCTTTCAGAACATTGGCAGATTTCCTTTCAGTTTCTACCAGCTATATATTTATTTTAACTTGAAATTACTTTGCATAGGACTTTGGAAATAATAGCTAAGATTTTCAGATAACTCTTAGAAAAATAAATCATGTTATGATACATTTCAATCACAAAGATACTTTCTGTTTTGTGTCATGGCTTCTCACACAGCAGGGTAAAGTTCCAGAACTAGAGATCCTGAACATCTTTTTGATGCAACAAATAAATAATAGTGCCTGATCCAAAACCAATTAAAAGTATTTGAGTCATGCTTATCACAGATGATGATATGGGAAGAGATCCATAGCAGCTTGCAAGATATCCAGCTGTTAGATCTTGATAAATATATTTCTTCCTAGCCAGGAATTTTATGGCTTATAGGTTCACTTCAAGCTCTTTTTAAAAGTTGACAAGGGACCTCTCAAAAAGCAGATAACTTCTTTCAGTCCCTAAAATAAAGGGAAAAGGAACCAGACTCTCTTTTTGGCAAGTTGACAACAGCAGCTTGATATTTTGCAGCCTACTCTGAGGAATGTAAAACTACTGAAAATGTTTAAAACTCTACATCTTCCCCTGATGCAGGAAGACATCCACAGTGGAACTGTGTAAAGCAAGATAATGTTGATTTATTAGAACACTAAAAATACTAAAAAAATTATGATTCTTTCTTACAGCTAGAGACTCTTTAAGAAGAGATTTAAGCCACATAAGTAATTTGAATTTTTGCATCACATATCAAGAACCCATCAGAAGCAAGATATTGTAATGCAAGGATATGTATACACAACAGCAAATCTAAAAAGTGATTCCATTTAGGGGGAAATTGTGGAACCTAAGGTATTAGTCATCTTTTTCTTTCATAGTCATCTTTTTTTTTAAACAGTCACAAAAAGAGAAGTAAAAATGAAAGAGGTGAGAGCTCCTCACTTACCCAATCAATCCCTTCTTTACTAAAAAAAAAAAAAAAAAAAAAGAGAATGCACCCAGAGAAATAAATCAGGTGCTGTGAATGATGGTGTCTGGTGTTTGCATGTTAGAGAGTAGGCAACTGGCATACAGAACAGAGAACACTTGGACAAGGATCCTACATACAAGATTGTGGATTTGTTTATGATGGATGGTCTAAGGACTGATAAACCCAGGAATGTGTAACCATCTAGCAAAGATAGCTAACTATTCATGTTCTAACAGCAGCAGAAAGAAGATGCTTGCAGGAGATAGGACAAAAGAAAATAAGGGAAGAAGGGCTCTTAATAGCTCTCCAGTTTGTGTGACATCTGGAAAAGCATGTGAGAGAATATTTAGAAATAAGTGCAAAGAGTTTAGAAATTTAGAGACCCAAGTGTCAGCACTGAGTTTTGTGATGCCTACATATGCCTGCTTGGGAATGATGTCAACCAAGTCCTACAATGAGACATACAATTGGCATATCACAAACTCTTTTATTCACTGAGTTTGCTAATTGAAAAGCATTACAAGCCAAAGATGACATGCAGTTTACCTGGGCATGGACTTATATGTTTTCTTCAGATAAAAATTGAGTCAATTTCACAGCTTAACAATAGGGACTCAATGGAGCAACTAAGCCCTCTTCAGGAAAGTGATAGACAGATACATTTATTGGGATAGATAAGTGGACAGGAAAATTCCTTATAATCACATAGTGGCAACTTGTGTTTTCAGAGATTTGCTATGGAAGAATATCCGTCCTGTTATTCTAGAAATAGGTATTTACTAACCCGTCCTGTTTTTCAGAAATGTCAAGCAGGGACTGAGACAGTGGTTTATCCTTCACATTTAGGAAGAAAGATAAAGATTAAATGAACCTATCTCAAAAAATCTAACTAATTTTCTGGGATTGACTCTCTTTGTAGAGTGAAGAAGTCCCTTAAGGCAAGTAAGAAATAAAGCCAAATTGTCTGTTTGGGTTTGCACTGGAAATGTGAGTGCTACACAGGCAAAATTCCCCAGACATAGATCAGAAAACATGGTTTGTTTGGTTTTGTTCCTATCTATATGAAGGAAGTGGGCTTTTATGCCTCAGTGCTTTGTTGTGGGTTGTTATGCTCCTGAGCAGTACTACAGGCACAGCTGTTGCCAGTAAACAGCCTGAGCCTCAGTCTCACAGCTAGATGAGTATCATTAAACTCTTACCTTTCACACAGTTTGCAAATTCTTTGCATTTCATGTTCATGAAAATAACAGGTATTTGTAGGTACCTGCCTCTTCTAAAGGCCATTTGAATTTAAAAATATGTGCAGTCTAATTTACAAAGCGGAGTCAGATGCACGAATATGCTTTCATATAAAATCTACCTCTGAAAATTAGCTATATTAGATATATAAAAGATGATAAAGGTTTGTATTTGGCAGAAGTAATGCATGGTGGGATGTGAACTTTAACGGATTTAAGAGCATACGAGCCTCAGATGCACTGATGAGTGTAATGCTATGAGTTCACTTGCATTGGAGAAGAGAATCTAACTCATTGTCGTGCTTTAACCCCAGGTAGCAGCCAAACCCCACACAGCCATTTGCTCACTCCCCCACCAGCAGAGTCAGGGAGACAATCAGGATAAAAGATAAAAAACTCATGTTTGTAATTAAAGGCAATTTAATAGGTGTCCTGGTTTAGGGCAAATTTGGGAGAAAACCTCCAAAGGGGTTCCTCTAGAAAACAAATTTAAGTGGCTTATCCTTTAACTGCTTTGGGAAATAGATTTCCTCGGAGAGAAGTGGAAAAAAATTGTTTATTTAACAGGTAAAGCACTCCCCAGTGTAACAAATGAACAATACTAAACCGCCCCACAGAGATGCTGAATTCAGAAAGTCTCTCCCGTGGGCTGTAGCTCAGCTCACTCAGTTGCTGTCAGTCCCTCCATGCTGGGAAATGCTGGGCCCAGGCCAGGCCCGGTGGGACACGGCTCTGAGCTCCTGGGGATCCCCTGGGTTTGAGTCCAGAGCAGGTTTGAACAGTTGCAAGGAAAAGGAAAAAAACAGAGTCCAGAGAACTTTCTCTGCTTCAGCTCGCCAAAAACTAACCAAAAGCAAAGGAGAGTTCTGTCCTGCCATCTGCACTGTAGACAACATAGGCTGCGTGTGAAGGAAAGCTGAAAACTCTTATCTTTATGTTTTTAAAACAACCACCTCAGACATTCCACTGCTTCTCCTTCTCCCCCCTTCACTCTCAGATCCAGTTTTAAAGGTGCAAAACTTATTTCTGAGCTACAGATGAATGGGGATACAATTCAGCATCAACCCAGGACAATAGGGAAAGCAAAAGCCATGCATGCAAGCAAACCAAAACAAGGAACTAATTCACTACTTCCTATGGGCAGCAGGTGTTCAGCCATCTCCAGGAAAGCAGGGCCCCTTTGTGCATAATGGTTACTTGGGAACACAAACATCATCACTCCAAACAACCTTCTACCTCCTCCTTCCCCCCAATTTATGTACTGAGCAGAATGTTGTATGATCTTAAATATCCCTTTGGGAATATTTAAGCTGGGGTCATCTTTCCTGGTAGTGTCTCCTCCCAGTTCCCATGCACCCTCAACTTCCTTGCCAGCATGGCCGTACAAAAAGGCCTTGGCTCTGAGCAAGCTGTGCTCAGCAATAACAAAATCATCTCTGTATTATCAACACTGTATTCAGCACAAATCCCAAACATAGCCCCATACCAGCCACTGTGAAGACAATCAACTCTACCCCAGCCCAAACAAGCACACTTATTAGCATCACAGACACATGTACTGTAACTGCTTACAGAGGCACACTATTTCCACTGCATTGACCCTTTCAAGAAGTGTAGGCTTAACGTCTCATCTGCTGGTCCCTAAAATGTTAAGACCTTGTTATTCCTTGGAGAATATGTCATAGAGAAAATCCATCGATATTGCTTTCCCTGGAACTAATAGCCACTTTAAACTCAGCAGCAGTGAGGCTGTGAGAGCCCAACTGTGTCAGCACGTGGCCCCAGGGGCCTCAGTAGCACACGTTAGGACAGGGAGCAATCCAGAAAAATGACTTTGAATCACAAGAGAAGCTAACACTGTTTATGTGGTATGATCCTGCCTGCCTGCAAGAATGTCATTGGGTGGGTTATTGACACCAATTTTGTGGGCTCTGATGACCTTTCACAGACAAGACTAGATGAGGAACAGCTCACATCACAGTTCCTTCATATAACAGAAAGCAAGCAATACAATCCTATTAGCTTATCAAATTTATAGTGAATCTAGAAGAGGGACTTTCAGCTTCCTAACTAAGCAAGTGAGAAGCTGAATGATATGCAACATGGTTTACCATTAGAAAACAGTATTGTGCAATCATCAGTTATACAACTTGCAAAAACAAATAATTGGTCTGTTGCAATCAATTTCCTACTTCTTTGAGGCCTAGCCCATATTACTGCAGTGGAAAGTTGAACAATTTAAGCTGTTCAGCTAACAACATTGAGCTTGGACAGGTCATCTCTGGGAAATTTCTCTGGTACTCAAAGGAGAGACAAACCCTTTTCCCAGCAACAAGAGACTATCAAAATCTGTTTTCTCCACTGAATTGCCTCCAGGAGACACCCATTTTAAGTCTAGTTTCTCAGATTAGGTGGCCTTGGTCATTGACTCACATAATCGTTAAACTTGGAAAAATCTCCAAGATTATCAAGTCTGCCCTTTGACCAAATTCTACCATGCCTACTAGACCATACCACAGAGTATCACAACTATTCTTTTTCTGAATATCATTCACTTCCATGGATGAACATTCACTTCCATGGATGGTGAATCCACCCTTTCTCTGGGGAGCCCATTCCAATATTCAGCCTCTCTTTCAGTGATTAAATTTATTTGACTCTGGTGCAATTTGAGTCCATTTACACTTGTCCTACTGCTAGTTGCCTGGGGAAATAGGCCAACCCTTTTTGATCTCTTATTTTCTTATATTAAGTTAAACTAAACTAGTCTCAGTGACTACCCCCTGGTCTGTTTGTCACCTGTTTTAGATTAACTCCCTTCCAAAAGTGTGGGATCAGTGATGTGCACTGAGTTAGGCCTGATGCTGGAATCCTGGTTGTCAATTCCACATGCACAAAACCAGAGAGAATGGACTTCCATGATGGCAGTCTAAGGAAGGAAGTGTCTTCAGCAGCCCCCAGCTGTCAGAATGCCACGCACCAAATGAGCATAGGACATGCTGAAATTGTGTCCCCTAAACTGGCAGATACTTGCTTCAAATTTAAGCATTTTCTACTGTCAATCACGCTATTTAAAAAAAGTCTTTTTTTAAATCAAAGTGCTGCTAAGTTACCTTTCCCTCAAGGTCACATTCTATAAATTGTTAAATAATTTAAGAATGCTACATTTTAGATTGAGCAAAAAAGGAAGTGTTTACCATTTGTTTTGCGTGGAACACAGAAATACTGCTTGATTCAAAGTCTTACCTGGATTTAAACTCATGAGTCACACATGTCAAGGCTTTGCTAAATTTCTCCAGGGGCTGACTAGGAGATTTTCTAGGCTGCAGATATTCTGCAGTAGAAATAGCTAGGGACCGATGAGAGCTACTAAGCTTGAAGACTGCAGACAGAGGGCAAGTCAGCACAGAATTACTGTTTCTTTCATGTGTTTGAAAGAGTCTACTCTGTTCCCAGTACCTTTAGTCCTTGGCTATATGTGTAGCCTGTGTACAGGCTGAAGCTAACAAAGCATTTAAGCAGGCTGTCAGAGAAGGTTGAGACTGCACATAATTCACAGGTGATGACAGCATAAACCAGAAGTTACTTGCGGACTCAACCTGCAATGCTGACAGTCTGAGCCAAGAGGGTCAGAGAGGGGATTACTTTAATCACACTCAAGTTAGTCACCTTTTCTCCTCTGCTGTTACTAAGCAGTGAGGTAGATTTCAAGGAATATAAATGACTCAGCAGTTCTATGTTAGGACTGCTTTCAAATGAATCTTCTTTCTTTCTAGCATTACCATTTTCCTAGAGCTTTCTGTGGGATGTTACATATTTTTAAAAACGTCAGAATCATCTAAGTAGAGAAACTAAGCTCTGTCACAGATAAGGTGAATGGAGGGTGAATGAAGGAAAGTATCTCACACTGAGAAGTAATTCTGTTGTACATCTGCCAGCAGAAAAACCCAAAATTCTCCTCCAAACAATAAAAATTAAGATTGAAAATATCCCAACAGTACTATATTTATGTCCCCTGCTCTGTCCAGATTTTCAGACTAATCTCAGCAAGTCACTGAACCTAGATACTTTAAAGTGTTCATAGCTCTCCAAGTCCTACAAGTTTCAGCAGTAGTTTTTCACTGCTTCACAGTTTTGGGATTTAGCATCTCTATACCTCACATCTTCATTTGTGAAATGGAATAAAGAGAACTGAGTAGCCTTCTTTTCCCAGAATGTGAGGCACTGTGAGGCAGAACAGTGCAGAGCTACTCCACTGCAGCAGAGAAAACTTCCTGGCCTCAATTCCATCCCTACCTAACCTACTCTTCCACCAAAACATTAAATTGGACATAAAGAATATGCCCAAGTGCTGTTCTAAATCGCAGCCTCTGGTACAAATTAGGAGGAGCAGCTGTCATTACCTTCTTCAGAGACCCCTGAAAAAATCTAGAGAAAATACTGAGATGAAGTGAGTCAAATAAGGAGATAAGTAATCAACACCACGCAGTCCCAGACTCCTCCCATCTGCAATCAATAGTCATGGTAATCATTTGAAAGCAGAGAAGCTGTAGGCTGAAGCAGTGGAGGGGAAAGAAGAGAGAGTATATTTCTGCCTTTGAGATCATGGAACGCAGCAACATAGAAGATGCAGTAGCTTAATTTTCAAATAAAAAATAATAATATGTCTGCAAGTAAACTGTATATTAATCAACACTGTGCTGCTCTGTAGCAGAACTTTGTGGCTGTAATCACTGTGGGTTTTTTCTACTTTTGACAGTGATATACAACTACTGGGTAAAACCCTTAAGTATTGTTTTCTAAACCTATATTTATATTTGAACAGATAGTTTATCTTTTTGACAATATTAATCACCCAAAATATAATCTGTAAATTAAAAAGTGTATAATATTGTTACCCAGAAATACTCCATCCAGCTGAGACCATTTGTTTTCTGTGTTGCTTTTCTTCTAGAAAAAAAATTATTATCTGATTCACTTAACTATATCTGTATTAATTATGTCATAATTTTGCTGTAGTTTTCTCAGGCTTCTGTAAATTAAATGAAAGAGTTTACTCCTCAAGAACCTCTTCAGATTCTGTGTTTTGAAGATTAATATATATTGCAAAGCATTAGAATATACAGATATTTTAAAGTCTGAAAGTCTTTACTAAGCTGGACAAAACAATCTAATAAAAAGGACGTAGCTTAATACTCCTGAGTAGCTCTGCTAATTTACATTTTCTTGGTCCACTTGCACACCTAGTATAAACTGTTTGTTAATACATCATAGATGCTGTTATTTTGCACAGATTCTCCATTTTCTCCATTTCTGCCACTAAAGAAAATGTTCTGTAGTTGGATCCAAGAAATGACCACCTGTTGCCCTAGAGCAGTCAGCTACCACAGGTTCATATTCCTAGGCATCTGTAGTTCTACCAAATCAAAACCCATAAAAATATCAATGGGAAAGGAAAAGAATTATTTACATTTTCAAGCTCCTACTTTATCTCCAGAATCACCTGATAGAAACCTTGAAAGATTTTCCTTTAAGCCTTTAAAGTATTAAAAAACAAGAGACAAAAAGAAAACACCCCTTTAAAACTATATTAACACTTTTCAAACCAGTTAGTTTTATATTTAGCTGCAATGTAGAATTTGAAGACTGTAAATCTTGTCGTAAATTAGATTACAGAAAGTATGATTCATTGTAGTCCTCAGGCCTATTGAACTAAATAAATCCTGATTATTTTAAATTATTTTCTTTTTTTCATTTTAATAGTGATTTTTGGCTGACAGATATCAAAGCCCTCTGAAAATTTTTCAAAATATGATTTATCTCTAGCTAATATAATATGCTTATAGGCTAGAAATTGTTTTCAAGTGCCATGTAAGGTGACTCATTCTATTTTTCTGTACTTTTAAAGTACCTGCCTCCCTTTTCAGATAATTTATTGTCATTATGGCCATATTCATTCTCTAGCATAAAGAAGTGGTTAGCACTCAAAAATATTTTTCATTAAATCAGGGTTTTTTTTAATTTTTAACTCATTAGGACCATCATTTGGAGTGCTGCTTTAGAATAAAATAGCATCTCTGCTTTTAAGACCCAGTTGGAAGACCAAGTAGGAAGCAAATCAATAGAAGCCAGGTTTCATTTTTTTTTTCTACTGAGAAAGTGAGATGGTGCTTTTCAGATGTATTTACATAAATCAGAAATGTTCACATGTATTTTATACATGTATATTTCACAAATATATATTACATCCATATAACATATAGATGTATTCACATATTCAGCTCCATCTGAGGCTTTTTCAAAGTTCAGTAACTGATTTTAAAATATATTTTTACTTTGTTCCTGGTATTTTGACAACAACTGGCAAATGCATGATCTTCATCTTCTCCAAGTTTTCTCTTGGTTCACAGAAGTCTATGGAATTTGTTCAGCCATTAAGGCTCTGTCAGATTTCAGAGTTTGGTAAAATGACCTCTCTAAAAGACTTAGGTCTCTTTTTCCATTCAGGGTTTTGTCTTCTGTAAATGCTGCAAAAGAAAATATTCTCCATTAAAGGCCGAAACCGACCAATATTTGAATCCTTAGCAGGCCATAAAACATGAAGGTGCTAATACCTTTCCATCACTACTCTTGAGCATTTTTGACAGAGCCTGCTGAATGTGACATGAAGACCCTCTATCCTCTAATCTAAATGCAATACTTTCATAGCATGCTCTACAGACAAGAAATTAAGCTCAGTAATCTCTCTGGAGTTCACAGGATGAGTTTCAAAGAACTAAAAGCACATCTCAACCAGATTTTTGAAAAACAATTTCAAAGCTACCTGTAGCTGTCAATTTTTTCCCCTTTTTAAATCACTTCTTTTTTCATTTTGTACAACAAATAGTAAACATCTATTTCATTAATTACCTACCTTAGGCTTGATGAAATTAGTAATCATTTTACCCTGTTTTTTCTGCCTCCTTTGGTTCATCTTTGTCCAACCTAAGGTTCTTCTCTTTCTTACTGTACCCCTTTGGTCTGTACTCAAGAATTATATTTTGATGTGTGATTCAATTATTTAGAATCATTATTTTATTATGTTTGCTCTCCATGAGAGACTTACTGTATTATGCAGATGACTAGTTCTACATATCAGCAGTTCTCAAAATTTAAGACTTTATGAGATCTGAAGTAGTTTATGTATACTTAATTTTATAAAGTACAGTCACAAACTCTTTTTGATACACTAGCCTAGTTTTTAGCATGTATGTGTGAGACAATTGGGTTCTGAATACGGGTCAATCAAAAGTCTTCCCCAAAAATCTCCCAGTAAATTCAATATTAGTTTTACATAGAGACATCAAAATTACATAGAACACCAGAAAATCCAAACAGAATTATAAAATGTGACTTTATCTTTTTTCCAAAGATGTAGAAGAATTCCTATTTAATTTGTGCCAATAGAAAAAAAATCTAACCATTGTGATAAAAAACAGTACCTGCACATGTATTTGTACAAATGTTCTATCAATATTTATAAGTGAGAAAGACAGATTTTTGCATATATATATATATGTACACATTTAAAAATTAGATGTCTAGTGCTCTGTGTTTTATTCCACACCTCAGCTAAACTGCAGTAAAGAAAATTTCCTCCTTGCAATTACCTAGTTAGTGTGAAAAGCTTTTAGTTACTCTTGTAGTTACAGATTCTACTAGAAGAGGCTCTTCTTGAATGCTTCAGAGACATGTGTCCATAAGCAATATGATTACAGAACTGAAATTATTGTGTAGAGAAGATTCATATAGAGGCAGTCTATGGCAAATGAAGTCAAAACTGCTTTAAACATGAAATTCCAGGAAATGTCAGGAAACGCAATCAGAATAAACACTTGTGCACTTCAACATCTCCCATCTGTATTTTCAGAATACTGTTTCATTTGGTTTGTTATTGTCAGAGTATTTTCAGTACGGTGTCAATAATAACTGTCATGAGAACATGTCCCAAAATACAATTTTACAGAACTTTTCAAAATCAGTACTTAAAAGAAAAAAAATCTCTTTTTTTTTTCCCCTATATTTTAAGATAAAGAAGAAGAACAGCAAAGCACAGAAAATCTGTCTGCAGCTACTAGAGTGCAGCTCAACAGAGTTTTGTGAAAGAAGGGCCCCTGTAGATATAAAGGGAGTAAAGGTCTGCTAAAAGACAGCTATATGGAATAAAATTTCAGCAACAGTCCTTACTCCCTACTGGCTCTGTATATGGTAGAGAATATGATACTTTGGGAGAAAAAGATTTTATGAAATCATAAGTTCTCCCTGTAAATCAAGAGCCAGGGAGAATGAGTAAACCTATGTTCTCTGGTCTGCTGCTCAGATGGATTTCAAAGTCTTGCAATAGACCTTAAAGCTTCAATAACCATGAAAATGTAGCCCCACCTGAAGGCAGGAATATCTCCAAAAATATGAGATACAATGGTTATTTGGATTGAAGAAGCTCATGTTTCTTAACTGGACATTTGGGCACTTATCTGCAGACCATTCAGCCACCTAGCATAAAGAAACTAAGCTCCTAAGTATCTTCGATGCTGTACACACAGAGCAGGTATTAATAAATTCAGTGGTATATTAATAAATGCAGTGTCGCTCTGCTTACAAGGAGTGGATCCTGTTTGAATTAAATGGGTTGTGCTTGATCAGAGGGAAGTAAATGAAAGAGCAAGGTCTAAGGCTCATTAAAATGAGTTAGAGAGATGACAAAGGGACACGAATAGGAGATAACCATGTTTCCTTGGTTACATGGAATATGGATCAGAGAGAAGAACAGTAAATTAGATCGCTTTGCTAATTCGGGATTGATTTTAATAATGTGCAAGCTTACTCTTTCACGTGAAGCTTCTGACCTGTGTAGGATGTGTAAGAAATTGTTATTTGTTAACTGAATATTGTTAACAGTTTTAGAAAGTTGTATCTAAGATAAATAAATCATTCTTAACTTTGGATATAGTGAAGGAAGGTACTAGATTTTCCTGAGCTTCAAATTAGTAAAACTTGCTTTTGAATTCCCAGCTACCAGCAAAAGC
The DNA here is from genome assembly GCA_018697195.1 of Certhia americana. Taxonomy (NCBI): domain Eukaryota; kingdom Metazoa; phylum Chordata; class Aves; order Passeriformes; family Certhiidae; genus Certhia; species Certhia americana. The sequence goes on along the minus strand of CM031858.1, from coordinate 84,337,868 downwards.
TTGTAGCCTAGCTGTTACAAAAAGTCTGGTGAAAAAGGCAGGTGTTTGCTCTGAGTTGAATTCAACTTTGAATTATAGATTTTTTTTTTTTATCCCAGCTGATTAAATTGGATTGATTTACACTGCTGAGATCTGCATAATGCTACCAATTTACCTTTCCAATGAAGCCACATTTTTTTCTTTGTTGGACTGAATTAAACATTCTGTAGACCTGTCAATATAATCAGAATGATCAACAGATGGCAGAAATGTAGTCCAGGCTTTTCTTTTACTCTGGTCATCTGAACATGAATTAACACCTCTGACAAATTATATAGATTTACACTGTGGAGGAAGCATTTCATCCAATATATTTGATTTTGTGGGTACTATTTAAAAACTGTATAGTTTTGCAGGTACATTTTTCTTTTACCCTTTCCTTCTGTTGGCACTAACTTAGGACAATGAATTTTATCAAGGTGTCAGTTCATAGTAGACCTGATTTTTACCCTTGCAAATGTTTTAGTCACCAAAATTCCATTTTGATTCCAAGCTCTTCCATTCACACAATTGATAGAACATAATTTGAAATCTGATTACACAAAGTGAGGGAAAAAACCCCTTCATTCCAAACATTTTGATTCAAAATCCTAAATTATGGGAGACACTACAATGGTGAGGAAATCCCTTCCTCTGCTGAAAAGCTCTTGAAACCCAGGACTGGTTTCAGCTACAAAGCTGAGCAGCTAATAAGACGTCATGGGACATATCTAACACAAATGGAAAGACGTCAGACTCCTCTACCTAGTAGTAAATCCCTTGCTCTTTGAATTGTCTTTTCTCATGAGAGTCATTTTTCCAGTATGCTGAGTTGACAAGTGGGGCAAGAGGTCAGAGATAAACTCTGTGTTGTTTTGCTGAGGCTGTCTTATATTTCAAATATTAAAAAAAAACCCTGAATATTTGCTCAAGGTGATAGTCAGTGAGGTATCTTAACTCTCCAGGCTGAGGAGAGAAATCTTTCTTAACTCACTCTCTTCTCACAGATTGTCCTTTGCTACATTTCTTTCTGTATAATGTTAACCTAATACTTTAAATTAATTGTAGAATAACAAAGGTAATTTTTTCATAGAGATTTGATCAAAAGTAATTCAAATTGGCATAAAAAATGTGTTAAAGGTATACCAAAGTTTCTCAGTGCTGAACACTGAGTCAGGGAAGCATGATACAAAACAGAAGATATCCACAAGTCACATTTTGTTGTATCTCATTATATGGTCTGGCCACACACTGAGGAGCAAGAATGTATAATACTGGTAGGCAAGTACAAGACAGTGCACAGATATCCCAGCCACTGGGCAAAAAGATAGGGAAGCAATTTTTCTTAGGTGATAGGACAACACAAATGTCAGTCTTGTAACCACAGACCAATTTACCAAATCCACAAGAGCTGACAGATCTGTACTCATCTCTTTGCCACTGCTTTAAAATCATGGGTTTTTTCAGCTGCAGTATCTGTGTGTGATTTGTCAAGGTGTTTTTTTTAAAGCATGGCTGAAGGTTAGTCTCTACAAATCCATTATCACATCAAAATGACTGATTGCTGTCAAGCTGACCTGATTCAAGAGTCAGCAATGAGCTGCATTTATCATGACAAGGTGGGCTTGTAAGATGTGAGCCACCAATAACATAGAATGTAAACTCAAAAGTGTGTATGGGCTTCAAACTGTGACAAAAGTTTTTTTGCCAGTTGAGAAAATATACTTACAGCTCTACAGGCTCATGATTTAGCAATTCAATCAGTCATGGAGACATTCAAAAAGATGTTTAGTAATTGTAGAAAGAGAAGATAATATATGACAGCCAGATAAAAGGAATATCCAATTACTTTCTGCAAATCTTGAGGAACAAGGCCATTTAAGAAGAGGGAGGAGAGACACTTTATATCTCCTTGAGCTCTTGACACAACTAGATGTAATATCACTCCACTGTATGTTCCATCTAAGAATTTTTTAACTATAATGTCCATATTTGGAACTTTTATTGTCTACTTACCTTAATCCAACTTGTGCTGCAAATGATTTCAATGATTCAGCAGCATGACAGTGTCCATTCTAGCAGATCAGTGATCCTTGTATCAGGACACTGGACAGGATGGCAGTGCTGTAGAGCACTCCAATAGATCCAACAGGCAGCTCCTCCATGTACCTGGTGGACCAAAGAGATAGTAAACATGGAGTTTTATGTGGTAGAAGTGACCTGTGGGCACTTCTGGAGTCAGCCTGGTGAACACAGAATTAGAAATAGGACAGTCATCCAAGTATCCTTGAATCCCAGCTACCCTGATGAGCTAATTTCACTGAGAACGTGTGTGAAACAGCTACTTTATAAATTAAAAGAATAGAAGGTTTTTAAGTGATAATAATTCTAACTTCTACCATTTTAGAGTAAGATGTCTTTTCAGAAGTGTTTTAAGAGCATGCTGGACAATATCTCCTTGAACACCTCTCCTTTTAGATTAATATTAATCCAGGTATTTTAAAACAATACACCCATTATTACCCATCACTTATGAATGTCCAAAATATAGAGATAAATCTTCAGCAATTGCCTATAAGAAAATGGTTTAAGACAGAGGTTGGTAGGTAAGGATTGTACTGCACACAAAGGGATGAAATATCAGTTAATATCAGAACTGTTATGAGACATAGCATAATCACACACCTGCTCCCTTTATTGCAGAAAGGCATGTGGTGTAAGAAACCTTAAGACCCATCCACATTGTTAAGTACAGATTGGAAGTATGGGTTTTTTTTATTTTCTTATTTTGTACCTCCAATTGTCTTAGTTGTTTCACACAACTAGAGATGATAACCTAGGAATTGTCACAGAAAAAAAAGTCATGCAGCAGACAAGCTGTGTGCTTCTATTGCAAACCTGACTCAAAAATTACTACTTATATATGCATGCATATGTGCAGATAAATGTGTATGTGAGGGAGAGGGGCTACTAAAATTAGACATACGCTATAGTTTCAAGTACCATACTTTAAAATCCCATCCTTTAAAAGACTTAATGTAATATAGAAGTATGCATATATATGTTTTATTCTATTCCTCTGGTTACTACTATTGAATTATGCCATCTGAAATTAGAGGGTTGAGTCTTGAATGATCAAAGAGGGTGAAAAGGTGGTAGCTTATTTATTTTCTATATGAAACAGAGATTTAGTTTTTTAAAGACAAGCTACAGTAATTTCAGTTATTTATTCTCCCTAAGAAAGCTTCTAACCACTTCTTTTATTACTTAAGCAGGAACCGCTTGCCATTTTCATTTACTCTCATCAGTAATGATAGAAAACTCTCTCTTCAGTGCACTAGACTCTTTGCATTAGCCTGCCATCTGTTTTGTATGGTTCTGCTCTTTCTAATATTTGTGTATCAAAAGGAATTTTCTTTTACGTTGCGCCTGAACTTCCTATAAATGCCATTTTTTGTTTGTGTATCACAACTATCCTCACAAGGAGAAAGTTTTCACAAAGGGTTAAGGTCTTCACAGTAAAAAAGCCTAGATTTAGGTATACACAAGGAAACAGCATGCATTTGCAAACATCCATCTTCACTAATTAGCTACTTAAAGGAAAACTGACCCTTAAATAAATGATAGATCCAAATGTTTCTGATATTGTACTGAGCCCACAAGTTTATTTCTAAAATATTCATCCTGATGTTTAAATGGTAATGATACCAAGAAATTGTTTTCAGTATCTATACCAGTTATTGTATTCTTCCCTTTCTTTTTTCTTTCTTTCTTTCATTCTCTCTCTATTTTTTTTTTTTTTCCCCAAGAATAAGCACAGAATTTGAATTTTGGATGGTTACAGACCATTAACAGGACAACACCTGCATTCAGAGGGCTACATAAGTGCAGTGATTTTTCAGTGACTGTAGGGATAGGACTTTTATTAAGTTCCTGTGACAAAAGTTGTAGCAATAAAGATTGATTGAAGACACTGATGATATTGGAACAGGACTTCAGATAGATAGAATAAATCAAAGCACCTGAACTGAGGACCTCATTTATTATTTCAAAAAGCCTTTGTTCATTTTTTGTACCTTTGGTCTATTGCCAAATGCACTTAAGATTGCACTGATAACTGTTTAAGTTCAGCTGAACAGCAGCACAGGTGACACAGAAGAAGCAAACAGGAGTATCTGTATAGTTTGTATACATGTCTGCCAAGTATAAATTTAACTTTAAAATATCAGCTGTAGTTGCTATCAGGGTATTACAAGCAAGCATGTGAGAATGTGTGTGCTCAATCACAGTGTGTAGAAACCTGGAAGCAGCAGTTTTCTTAAACACACCTCCAGATACTTTAACAAGGAGGAGCTTACAGAATTACAAGAGAGGGAATGTGTACAGCATAAAATACATTGCAGAGTACATGTGGTGTTATGGATGCTTCGTTTCCCCTTTGCTCTGGGCACATCCTCACCTGCTGGCAACCACAACACATTGATGATAATACAAACGTTTTACTTGCAGTGATGTAAATAGAAGTCATTGTTTTGCTAAGTTGAAAATGCTTAGATACCATAGGGAGTCTACAAACTGGAGAGGGTGTCATATCACTGAAATGAATAGAGCCTGTATATCAAAAGTTTCTCTAAAAGCTTCAGCCTTGTTTTCAAATCCATGTTTATGACCTATCCATTTACTAGGAGTAATATTTATTCTTTAAGTATTAATGCAAGTGTTAATATACATTATTCTTTGATTATTACAATTTCATATATAGAGGATAAATAATAAATTCTCTGGAAAATATAGCTCAGATATTCTACACATATTTGTGATATTACATTGAATTGATTGAATGTTTTCAGCTCCAAAAGATATTCTATCATAGAAGATTGACTGAGGAGGAAATCCATGAAAACTTCAGAAAGCTTTGGTGATTGTATTCAATGGGGGAGGAACAGAGAAGGATGCAGGCAAAATTGAACAGCCGTATTGGGAAGGCTCAGCTCAGACTTATTCTGTGAAACTTGTTACATTTTTCCAACAAGGCCATAAAATACACCACAGAAGCATGTGATTAGTATAAACAATTAAACCTTATTGAAAGAGCAAGCATTCTGAGTAAGCAGACAGAAGTGTGCTCCAGTGCACATTTAAATGCTGGCTGGTATTAAGCTCTGCAACATTGAGACAGGGAAAGAGAATGCAAGGGGTTCAGCAGAACAAAATACTGCACTGATTTTCTCTTGTTCCCCATGTACCAGTGCACCAAGGCTACTTCTCTGTTGACTTTGGTTTTCCTTATAACTTCCAACAAGAAAATATTTGAGAATACTTTTTTTTACCAGCTGGTTAAGAGGAGGAGATTGGCCATCCTTTATAAACTGCTTTGCAGATCAATCAATAATACATGCAGTCAGGATTCCAGTAACTAAAAGGGAGTAATCATTTTTGCTTCAGTGACAATTAGAGGCAAAAGTACCATATCTGCAGCAATGAAATATTTATTAGTAAGTATCCATGCTCATGTAAGTCCATTTTTCAGATTAAATACTTGTTCATTGTGCTTATACATACAGACATCAATACATGCAATGTAGGATGAAATAACTTTCCTAAGTCCTGTCAGTGTTCTTATAGCAGCACATGACATATTTATGAAGCAATTTCAGCTAGGCTAAACTACAAAATGACCACTCTAACTACTACTTTATTATGATTGCAAAGTCATCATTGCAAACCATGGGCCCAACCCTTCTGTTATGCCAAGACTATCAAACACTTCCATAATAGCTGCTCCAGGCTAACAGTGATGTACCTGTCAGACAAATGAGAGCCTCTTTTTCTGTGACAAGTTCCTGTACTACACCATGGTCTGCCAAAGCCCAGTAACCGCTATGAGCTCAGAGCAGCAGCAGTGATGCAAACTGGGATGTGCACAACTCTGCAGCCTCTGGTGTATGACAGCCTAAAATCTTATTGATTGTGTCAGGGTCGTAACAACTTGAAAGCATAGCTCTATTCCCCTCTACCCCTCTTACTGTATATCTCTGCCTGGACTTTAAAACCTAAAACTGGCTCTTTATAAGACCTGATTCTCATTGAATTCAACTGGAATATAAATATCTAGTAAAAATAATTTTTAAACCTCTATGAGAAAAACTTACAGTAGGTACAGAACACATTTAACTAAATCCTTCATATAATTCTGAAGTCAGTGAAGAATTTTGGCAGCAGTCAATTTAAAGTCTTATGAAGAGACATAGTTCAGCTTCATCTTGGCCTTTCATACCTGTGAGATTTCGAGCAAACTGCAGACTATCAGCAGCAGAATCTTGAAGCTCGTTAATCAAGGTATTAGCATATTCCAACAGATTGTTAACAAAGCAGAGACTGAATCATGCAAACCATAACTAGAAAAGAGAGCATACTTATGTTCTGCAAATGCTAAATAGCACTCAAAGTAATTACATATCTCGGACATAATCCACACATCTTGCTCTAGTATTAGAAGTGAATTGTTGTGAGTCTTCATCTCAGGAACAGGCTGATTAGGATTTTCTTGATAAAAATGAAAGACTCATCACCTGTTGCAGTTGTCTTAAGCTTATTTGGCAGCTGCTAATCCTTTATATAAATTTCAAGTGAAAGGAATTTAGCAGCCAGAGTGCAGCTGAGCCTGGTGGAAATGTTTATTTAAGACACTCCAGAAGGTTTCCAGCTGTTTCTTCCACCTGCTTTACTCTAAAGCCTGGTGCAGAAAAATGGAAACAGCTGAGTCCAGATGCCCATTCTGGGATTCATTTCACTGTGGATCAGCACAAAAGCTTCTTGGACACAGGAAAACTATGTGGCCATTGTAAGGTGGCTGCCAGTAACTCATTTGTGTCCTTGAGGGCACATTCTGATGTTCATGCAGGGAACAGTGAGTTGCTGAACTTAGCTGCTGGTACCAAAATCTTCAGTACATTGGCCAACTTCAACGTGGTCTCTATATTGCAGATTAATATCCTGCTAGTATAGTCTGGAGAGTAAATTTTCTTTGCCAGTGTGATGAGAACAAGAACATCAATGCACATAATCTCTTTAAGGACATAAGTAAATAAATGCTCCTAATGAATACACAGCATGCAGAGTAGAGAAAGAGCTAAAGAGCGTACACAGCTCCTTAGAGCTGGTTACAAAGCCATGAGCTCAGAGTTAGGTTCATGCTAACAAAAACTGTCAAGAGCAGCTGAACTTAAAAGGGCTTTCCTTTGCAGATCTCTCAGTGCAGATATCTCTCTCTCTCTCAAAATTGAACTACCTGAAAGTGACTTCCAGTCAGTATAAGAAAAAGTGGCAGCATCCTTAGTTCAGTAGTCTAGGTTGCGTGACTCTTCTTTCTCTACAAAATCAAGTCAATTAGTGAAACTTCTAATTCGAATGATTAGAATGGCTATTGGTATGGGCTAGATCATAATCAGGTTGCTACAGAAAGTAATCACAATTGCTTAATCTTGGGGGAATCATTAAATATAAGTGTAACATCTGGAGCTTCTTGGGAGGAGAATATTAATCCAAAATACAGGGGAATAAAAATATGGAAAAGAGAGTAAAACAAAGGTAATCACCTGATTGAAATTGTTTTTCATGATGTCATCACAGGCAAATATAATTTTAAGGAAAAAAAGGAAAAATCAATCTTTGCATTCATGTCATGGTTTAACCCCAGCTGGCAACTACCACGCTGTCACTCTCACTTCCTCACCAACAGCCCAACCAGCCTAAACCATAACTTATCTTTCCTATAAACAGAATAGATAACTCACTGCTACCACCTGTAGAGCATGGCAAAAGTTGTCCTATTTCCTAGGAATGAAGAGACTCTTTCTTCCCTCAGATCTACTCTCTCCTACTTGAAAATTTCTTTCTCTAGGTTTGTTATTCTCCTTCTAACTTTGCTTTTCAGTCTCCATTAATAACTGTTTGCTGAAGTTTCCTTTACCTATCATCAGTCTTCTGTTTCACTGCATAGTATTTTCACACTCTCCTGTTGACTCAGCATCTTTCTCTTACAATTTTATTTTGCTTTCTGATCTCAGTCTTCTCTCCAGTGTAAAGTAATTCTTTCTGTATAAAATGAAAGAGGGCTTTAAACTAAAAGCTTAGTTTAAAGCTTTTAAACTGGAGAAGGGGAACCTCATTCCATCCCAGTTTGATGCCATTGTCAGAAAGAGATGCACAGAGCATGGAGAGGGATCACATGTCAGGGGGAGAGCACCTGAGGAGCAACACAAAGGAATTCCAGCTACTGGGTAAGCCTCATGAGGGGCCCAACTCAAATGCCTCTATTCAAACACATGCAGAATGGGGAGTAAGAAAATTTTAGAGACCTGCACACATCTGCAGGGTTATCACCTCATTGACATCAGGAAGATGTGGTGGGAGAGCTCCTATGACAGAAGTGTTGGAATGGAAGAATGTCCTTTAGGAAGGACAGGCTGGGCAGACAAGGAGAGGATGTCAATGACCAGCTGGAGTGCATAGGGATAGATGCGGAGCTGACTGAGAACTTAAGGGTCAGGGACAGATGACATTATGCTGGAGCTCTGCTACAGGTCACCCAAACAGGAAAACTGAGCAGATGGTGGACATAGAAAGATAGGAGAAGCTTCATATTCACAAGTCCCCCCCCTCACAGGGGACTTCAACCACCTAAAAATCTGTTGAAAGAACAATCTAGGAGGTTCCTGGAATTCCCTGGTGTTAACTTCTTTTTGCAAGTGAGCAGAGCCAATGAGAAGAGGTGCTGTGCTGGGCCTTCCCCAACAGGGAGGGTCTTGTGATGAATGTGAAGCTCAAGGGCGGCTTGGACTGCAGTGGCTGTGCCATGATGGAGTTCAAGATCCTAAGAACAGCAAGGATGGATTCAACAAGCTCCCTATCCTGGACTTCAGTAGACCAGAGTCTTCAGAGATCTGCCTGGTAGACTACCATGGAATATAACCTCCATTCCTAAGGAGGAAAGAGAGGTCCTGGAAAACAGGTTAATATTCAAGGATCATCTCCAAGCTCAGAAGCAATGACAACATAGAGGAAGTCAGGCAAAAATGCCAGAAGGCCAGTGTGAATGAACAAGGAGGTTCTGGACAAACTCAACACAAGAAAGGATCCTACAGAGGGCAGAAGCAAGGACAGATAGGCATACAGATAAATTGACCAAGAAGCCAGTGATGAGGTTAGGAAAGCAAAAGCCAAGATAGAATTGAATATAGCCCAGCACATCAAGGGCAACAAGAAAAGATTCTATAGGTAGACTGCTGATAAAAGAAAGGCTAGGGAAAATGTGGGTCCTCTCTGTAAGGGAGCAGGAGACCTGGTAACCCAGAATACAGAGGAGGCTGAGGTACTGAATGACATTTTTGTCTGGTCTGGGAAGTGTTGCAGCCACACCACTAAAGATGCAGAAGGCAAAGGCAGGGAAAGGGTTGTCCAAAACTTACTATTTTTTACTTGCAAGTAAAACTTTGCAAATAGCTTGTTTTATTTAAGAACAAGGTGCAACAAGACTGCAGATGTAATGAAAATGCAGATATTCTCGTAGGCATAGCAATTTTATTAAATAATATGCTGTCTTCCCACTCCTTTAAATATTTAAAATAATTTTGCAACTCTTTCCACATAGTACACAAGCAGAAAGCAATTGAGCAAAAATAGCAGTCATTAACTTTGTAGATGCACTAAGCACAGCAGGTAGTATAGAGGATTCAAATTCAAACCACCCCTCTTCAGAAGCAAAGTCTGGAGGGGTTCTGCTTTCTGCAGTAGACAGAGTGAGTATCATCTGAACGCTCATTAAAAGAAAACATAAGGCCTGATCCTTATATTTTTATTGCTATGAGTAGACAAAATTTATTTTGAACTCAGGACAATTATGCATAGGAGGAGAAAAAATCTTTAAACAAAACCTATGAAAAATATTCTAGATTAATGAAATAAATAAAATATTAGTTAACTGTATTACAGGCTCTAAAGTATGGAAACCTGACTTTTGCAAATGTATGAGTATGGTAACTAGAAATCCATCAAAGTTATCTGGTACTTTTCAGTATGCAGAAGTGCAGTATGTAGTATTCCAATATTGCCTTTAATATGTTTGATATCTCTTGGGGAATAGGTCAGATTTGTAACAGATCATAAAGAAAAGTATGCTATCAATTGGTCTTGCTGGCTGTGCACTCTGCTTTTGCTATGTTAATTACAGCCACCTTCCTTTTCCACCTTTCCCATGAAGGTCAAAAGTTAAATCCCTGCCCAACAGTTGCAAACGCCTAATATACCCCATTGACAACCAAGAAATAATTTTCTGCGAAGGTTAAGTTCAAGTCCCTTGTACCATCAGGTGTGACCACAGTACAGATCACCAAAGCTGCTCCCAGAAACCATAGGATTTTTGGCAGGAGTAGAATGACTCCACATAGTTGCAGATCCAGTGGCGCTATTCTTAATCTCTCTGTGACATCCAGGACACAGAACCTCCCAAGTTTCTCAGGTTTGTTTCTTTACTGAATGAGAAAACCAAGAAGGTTTTACTGCATTTCACACCCCTTAATCTCATGTAGTTTCTATGTTAGTAAATTTTAAAGCGACCATTGTTGAAAATTTGTATCCACTGTGAAAGTAATCATGGCGCTGTTGATGAGAGTACAGACTGGACCACAGGAACAGGTTGATGCTTTACAGAAGTGTGTGGAGAGGCTTTGCCTATGTTAAGGAGACATAAGAGGCTTCTCTCACAGGATCCCCTGTTCTGTTATGCCTATGTACCCCTGTTTTACTCTCTCAGTCAGCCCTGTTAATCCCCTCTCTGTCCCTGTCTCACTCAGTCACTCCCTCCCAATTTCCCCATTGGCTCCTATACCCCAACCACACCTTTGTAGCCCCATGCCCCCTGATGCTCTCCCAGCCCCCAGCACCAATACACTTGAACCTAAATGCTTCCCATAAGCTTTGCCTTTGACCCTGTACAGTCTGCACATGTGGCTGGAATAAACATCTCTGTGATCCCATACAAAGGCCCTTCCTGCTTCTCTTTACCATCACCTTATTAATAGCTATCCCAGTTGCAACAGAGGTGTATATGCCATTCAGAAGAGACTTTTGTAAAGCATTTAGAAACTTCTCCTTTGGGTCTGTGAGTCCCTCCTGTCCCCAGACACAGGAAGAAAGCTGGTTTTTGCAGTGCTACTTCAACTGGTCCAAAGATTATCTACTACCCTGGGCTGAAATAGAATTTGAGGAAGGGTAGGTTACCTTAAAACTGCTTGCTATCCAGGGAGTTAAAAAAATATGTTGACTATCAATCTTTGAAAACCTTCCTGCTAACAAGCCCTTTGTAGTGTCCTCTGTTAAATATGAAGAGTTGCCGGTTCTTATCTCCAGCTTTGTAGACAGCTTTCACAAGGAAAAAAAGCCAAACACAAAACTACTTCATTTGGTTGCAGCCTCAGCAAAAGGGCAAGGATTAAAGATGGAAAAAAACAGAATTAGCCTTCTTGTTGCAGAGGTGCCATGGCTACATATGGGAAAAAAGATGGTAGAGAGGCAGTGGGAGAAAGTTCACTCATCCTTATCCCATATTTGCAGAAATGACCATCTCAAGGAAAAGGCTTGGACTTCCATGTGCAGGTACTTCAAGCATCCCCCTTTCATGAGCACTTCATTTTCCTTAGTGAGTTTTATAATTATGTAGCAACATAATATATATATATGATGTATATATGATAGCTATGGCATCATACAGTAGCCTTCACCAGGTCATGTCTTTCCATCTATATCAAGCAGGATTACATATTTCAAAGTCAAAAGGAAAAATGCATTAGTAACATGATGGCAACTGTAACCCTTTTGGATATATTGCACCATAAATACTAGGAACCAATACAGTAGAGCTTTTATGAAATCCTGGCCCTGAATGTAAGAGACTGAGGCTTCCACAAATCAGAAAAATGATAAATCGGTCTTCCTGATGTCATATTATTGCAAGCTGCCATCCCTAAAGAACACAAGATAGTCAATAGTTGGTGTGACAAATGGACCAGCCACTGCCTGCAGCTTTGAGACATACAGTCATCTCAGGTTAATCAATGTAAAGGGAATAAAATACCCTTTGAATCAATTTTTTTGATCCTGTTATTCAAAGCTCCTGTTTGGCAGAGTACTAAAATATATATGGCCTTCACCAGCAGCCCTTCTATCCTTAAAAGTAGGCACATATTTAAATGTCTTACAGAAATGGAACGTGAAAGGGGAAATGGGCTAATAAAGATTTAGGAATCTGAGCTGGCAACCCAACTGATTTCAAATTCTCTCAGGGATGGTGTTTTTTCATGTTGTAAGAAGGAAGGCACCTACTGTTCGTGTTTGCTACTTTGTAAACAATCATACTTGCTCTGTTGGCACAGGCATCCCATAATTATTTCCCTGATCTAATTAAGGCTGAAGCTTAAACTCCCCTCATAAATCTTTCTTCCCCAAACAATTCAATTGGTTTTACTTACCTCCACTACGATTAGCTGAGCGTGCATCTTCAAATCCTATTTCTTCCTCCCATTTAAATGTGGAGTCACATGCTGACTTAGAAATTGATTTTCAAGGAAAATGCTCTTTACTGAGGACCTCAGCTTCCATCAACAGGTGGGACAGGATGTGAACCTGTATTGCAAAGCCTGAATGGTTGTGATATAACCAAAAAAAGCAAGAGGGAGAGCTAACATCTCCTCCTATATGAGCACTACGTGGCTATAACTGGCTGCCTCCTCCATGGCCAGAGATGAAGTTACTACTGAAGAAGAAATGGGTGCTGTATGTACATGTATATTGCCTGAAAGAGAATTGCTTCTGCATATGCGCAGGCTATAAAAAAACAACAAATAAAATTTTGGCCTAGAAGCTGAGAACCATCATCTTCATCTAACCATATCTAAATTCATAGCAGCTGTTGTACCACATCAGACCTACCACTCTTAGAATTGCTGGTGTAACACCAAAATGTGGTCCAAAGCACATTGAACCTATTCTGTTATTTTGGTGCCAAACTGGGGAAAAACTACATCTTTTTCATAAACATCACTTAGCACAAATTCCACAAATGATCCATTTGAGAAGGTCTAAGTGAAGTTTTGTTTAATATAAAGCAAACTTCAAAATTGCAGGAGTCTGTGGAAAAGTTTAAAAAAAAAATTCTGTTTTTTTATAGGAGTCAGATAGAACTGAGAAGGAAGAAGAAATAACATCTGTAATTTTATATGTAGAACAAAACCGCTTTTACAGAGTAAAAAGAAAAAAGCATGGGGTAAGATGGTATTGATTTAAGTTCTTATAAAAGTAGACCCCAAATGAAGGGACAGATTATGTGAAGGGACATATACTGTAGCACCAAAATTTTATCTATGTTGTTGTACCAAATGTAGTATCACTGACTGATTTTTCTGAATTTAATAATAGAGTAAGAACATGCCTGCTTGAAAGAGTCTCCAACTCAGCAAGGAAAATGAAGGGGTGCTGAGACAAAACACCACATCCTGTGTTTCACTGACAGCTCCTCCTGGTTTCAGGCACCACCACAGCTGTGCTGATACTAACCCCTACAAACAGGAAGACTTTGATTTTTTTTCACCCTGTTTCAAGGAGGGAAAGTTAGATAGACAAGAGAGGGTCTTATCGCGACTTCAAAAAATAAAAAATAGAGGGAGATATTTTTACTTTGTTTAAAATATGAGGTAAACTAAAGAGTTTTTCAAAGGAATGTTACTAATTCTAAATAAGCTTTACAAAATATGTTCTTTTTCCAAACATAGCTGGAAAAAATAGTTGTTTCTAGCGGTAATTCTCACTTCATTATCTCCTAACTGATGTTGAGTCATCTTTACCTGGAGTGAGGTAATGCTCTCATTGAAGAATCAGGAAGGATTGACTAGAGAGCAGTGTACTTTGTGTTGGGCTACCACATATTTTCTAGTCTTCAATTCTTGGAGCATTTTGCTCCAATGGCTGTAGTTTCTTGCTATTTATGTGTGCTTCATTCCTATTTTGAATTGGCAGTCTTTAACTTCCTTTTTTCCTTTATTCATTCATTAACAAGAAAAAAACAAAGTCAAATGGTTATGTCATTGAATTGTCATTGTTTTGTGAACCTATAGTTCTGCAATTAATTCTTTTATTGATAAGGGGTCTTATGCTGTTTGAATATCTCAAGAAATTATATAAGTTTTGTAAACATAGACAATTATTTGTATTTTAATCAGTGACTGCTCGTCTTTTAAATTACTTTAAAAGCTAGTCAAGTATTTTATGCGGTAATGCCAAAGTATTTCTGACAAAAGCAATTTTGTCAGCACTAAAATGCCCGGGGACATTTCAAATCTGATACAATCAAGCCTTTAAGTATTCATTGAGGGTGAATGTTGTAATAGGGAAAAGAAGTGAATGTATTCCTCGAAGGATCACAGAAGCACAGAACAGGAGAAGAAAAGGTTACATTAGCAACTAGAAAAGATTTCATTGTGGCCCTGGCAGAGATCTTATATCTGGTTTTTGAGTCCACAGTTCAAGAAAGGATTTTAAGGGGAAAAAATGAACAAAAATAATATGAAATATTATATGAGTTGGTCAATTGATCCATATTAAAAAATTCAAGTGATCAAATATCAGATGCATGTGGGAAAACTTAGGTAGTGTAACAAGCAGGGTCCAAAAAGGGAACATAAAAGTGCTAGCTCAAGGGGTTCTTTTCATGAATTTAAAAATATAGAGAAGCAAGACCATATGTAGTGTAATTCTATATGCATACAGATTATAATAATTAATCTTATATTAAATATTATAAAGATTGTAGTGAATCCTTTGACTGGCAGGTTTTTCAACCATGATTTAAGTGTTTATTACAACTTCTGTTCTGCTTCATGCAATGTCCTCTGGCACTTTTTGGTATCTATTGTTTCAGACAATGTTCCTTAAATACATGTTAGTGTCAAAATGCCTGAACTGGAAGCATTTAAGGTGAATTGGGGTTTAGTAAATGTTTTTCAGGAAATCTCTGTGTTCTTGACTTGAATTCTTTGTATTTGCAACGAAAAATTGCTGAAAATTTTAAACTTCCTGTGAAAATATAGTGTTTGTTTCCTTGGTTTTGATAAGCTCTTTGAAGGAAATAGCCATTAAAAGTTGTATACTGAAGACATTTTGAAATACAGGTTTTTAGAATAAAAGTGAAGCAGTCATCCATTACTTATTCAAAGAATGTATCTCTCTGCATTTATGTTGTATTTATTTGCGCTCTAACACTTGAAAGAGTAATTTCAAGGATGTTTGCACTATACCTGCACCTTTATGATGCTGGATCTCTTGGTCTTAAGACATATTTCTCTAATTCATTTGTGATATAACCTCATCCATATCTATTGTATTTGCAAGGATTCATGCAAGGAAACCTAATTGAAGGATTAGGATTTCCAGTCCCAAATATATTCAAATATTTTCCTGCTGAATACATAATCTCAGCCTATAATTATTGTGTGGAATTTCCTTTCTTGGGGGTTTTCTATTACTTCATCATAGAAATCTTGTCACTTTCCCTTTTGCTTATTTTAGAGATTTCTATCATGTCAGCAGATTCTGTGATACTCTAAAAAATTAATTGATCATATGCTTTCTGCTAACCACATCATTTTATTTGCTTCCTAGTTTATGTGCTAAAGTTCAGAGGCTTGCTCCATATTTGTTGTCCATACAACCAGAACATCTTACCAGTCTGTGTTGCTTCTTGTTTCTCTGAAATAGTTTCTTTCTTCCATGGCAAGGTACACACCCACAGTAACACTAGACCAGTTTCAACTGAACTCTTGATTTTTATCAGATTCTCAGATCCAGATGGTCTTTGAAAGAAATTTAGGTTAGGTTCTGCACAGTTGAGCTTAGTTATATTTAGGTTTCAAGTTCAATTTATAAAAGCAATTTATATTCCAAATAATATTTGAACCTTGTTATATTTTACACTGATTTTCCTGCTACTTCCTTTCCAGTCATTCAGGTGCAAATATCTGTGGGTTTGCCTGTTTAGGACAGAATCTAACAGAAGGGGTAAACTTCTGTCCCCTGTCAATTACTTGCTATCCAAGTAGAAGCTTATTCCTCTTCTGTTTAAAAGTCTTTGAATGAGCTGGTAGAGAAGCCTTCTGGAAAAGATATCTGCACCCTCTCTGAGATGTACAGAAATACTCCTTTAGCTTTATGTGAGTTATGATTTAAGCACTCACAACTATGGAGGTTCCTGGGGCTTTGTGAGTTAACTAGGGGCTGCAACTTTTTCAGCAAAGCAGCAGTGCTGAATACTGAAATATGTGTACAAGAAGAAAATGGAATTAAATTAATGGGGCTCAGAGAAACCACGGCTGACTTCTCTGGAGCAATTGGTCCAACTGATAAAATATGGAGTATTATGCTGTCTTTAGCTCTGAATCAAGACATTAAGCAACATAAAACAGGACACAAAAAGGACAGAAAACTCATTGCCCAGTTTTTAAAATGAGCAACAGTGCTACACTGTGGTATTCCTGTAACTCAATGGGCTTCTTTGCCACTGATGCAGGCCCTCAAGAAAGGAACAGGATCTGGTTACGATACTGCTAGCTTCAAACCTTCAGTAATGAGACACAGGCTGCTGCTTCTGTATCGACTAGAATTCTAGAAAGACTATCAATATGAGAAGAGATTCCTATCTTTTCAGCAGGATTTCAAGGTTATGAAATTAATTTTATTTCAATTACAGTTTAAATTCTGAAATGCAAAAAAAAAAAAAATTGGGAAGAAGGGTATGCAACAATAAGAAATTGGGGCGGGGATGGTCAGGGGTAGTGTTACTGCTTTTTCCTTAATTATACTTTTGGTATCATCAGGGACTTTAAATACCCCAAGATCATGAAGCAGTGCTGTTATAATGCATTAATGCACAGCACTTTAAATTGACAATTAACATTTTTCTTAATATGTCTCTTCTGTCATGTATATTATGTGCAATAATTCCACTGAGTGAATGAAAATTAACTACAGTCCGGCTTGGTTCAAACTACCACTGCAATTGCAGATTTTATTTTCAGGTGCAGGATCAACCCCCATTCTCTGGCAAGTGTTCGAATTATGACTTAAAAAAATCAGAGTCCACAAATGGAAACAACAATGCCACATATCTTTAGGGCTTTTACATTTTCTTTTAGTTTTGTTCAGTATTTCTATCCTTTTTTCAAAATATTCGTGCCTTAGTAAGCTGATAATCTGATGAGGGTTAAAGACATCAAGAAAGGGCAAATTATTTCAGTTAATATAAACATCTCTTTTTTCCTCTCCTGCCTCAGTGTCATTGTATTCAAAAACTCGCCTGATGACTTACTACAAAATAATATTTTATATTTTATAAGCTGCCAGAAAAATAAGCCAGTCTAAACAAATTAGATATTTCAAAGATATCATTTTGCAAGCAAAGTAGAAAGGTTTTCTTGACACTTGTGATACTAATAACAAATGCTGTTTCTTGAACAGCAATTAAGTATTTTCCCAGTGAAAATACTGCAACTACTCAGAGCTGATGCAGATATTTTTTTAGTTCTCTCAGACCTCTGTAAATATTTATAACACCAAAAGGCAGTCAAGCAGTGACACCCAGTGGTTTCAGAAATCGGGTTTCAGTCTCTATTGGAGAGAAATCTTTTGTTTTTCTCTTGGTTTCAAATCTAGTGTTACTCAAAATGGATAAATCATTTCCTGTTGAAGAGGTCGTCAGTAGTGATCCATGGTAATCCAGACTTCTCCACCTCACTAGGCAACTCTAGACTAAATGATTTAATTACAACCATTATGGCTATTAGTCAGTTCTGTATATTCAATGAGTTTCTCAAGAAATACATAGAAATAAACTCTGCAAATAAGCAATTAAGTTAGCCTTCAAACAATCAAGGGTACAAAATTCTGTGTTTAAAATCTTTTAACTGTCAGGAAGAAAGAACATTTTTAACCTTTTTTAAAGCCTTTGAAATTTATGAATGGAAAACAATGTTCTATTGAAAAGTTCTATTAATATTTATGATATTAGGAAAAATAAGTAAGAGGTGATGTTAGTACTGGCTTTGGGATGACAGCTTGACATTCTCAAAGTTGCCTGGAATTTAAACTGCAAAGTAACTCAAAATTCTGCCAAAACAAGTTTTCCTATCAAACATAACTGAACTACAATTTCCTCAGAACAATATCTTGAAAAGAAATTGTCTGCCCAGTGTAAGGAGTGAATGCAAGAAGTCTCATTTTCTAACTGCTGTCTCAGAGATAAACAAATCCAACATTTTTGAGTTTAAATCAATACCTTTGCTTTTATCAAAACAAGCAAAACATCTTAGTCACAGAGCGGTGATGACCATAGAAACAAATCAGATCACCCAGCCTTTTAAAATGTTCCAGCAGCCATTCTCAGGGTATGTCTCTGCCAATCTTGCAGACACTGCAGAAGAACCCTAGAAGAATTCTTTGTTTTGCTTCTCTACCTGTTCAGCATAACCAGTTGGGTGTACAGGAATAAAGAGAGCATAGAAATACATTATAGCTATCTTAGCATAAAGGCTCTATGATTTAACATGAGTTTTATTAACTGAGCTCAAGGAGAAGATATGGAAATCCATGTCCATCACTCTCATACATCTCAACATTCCCTCAGGGGGTGGTTGACTGCCCACTGCAGATGATGCAAGACAGGTGTGCACGACATCATTCCTGAAAACATCAACACATGTCTATTTCAGTGGAAATTCTGTGAATATCAGTTATGATCAATAGTGTGTACTCTCACAGCAATGGGAGGGTGTAGTGGCATCTACTTTGAAATTCATAACAGCTCCCAAGCCAAGGTGTTGCTGAAGAAACAGCCAAACCCTATGTGGCAGTGCATGGGAAACAGTAACAGATGAAGAAAAGAAGTCAGAGAGAGGTGTTCCTCTGGAAAAGGAGGAGTCTGCAGTTCTGCCAGGAAGAGGTGGCCTTCAGCACCAAGGTCCCTCCCTATAACTGCTTCATTCACAGTTCTTGTCAAAACTGGACAATAAACAATCTTAAATGCAATAAAAAAGGAAAACCAGTAGAAGTGCTCAGGGGCTTGTTAGATAACAGCTCCAAGGTCAGAGATGTTTCAGGATAAAAAAACATTTACTGGCAGCACTCTTCTTTCTCTTCTTTCTCTTTTTCTCTTCTCATAGCTAAAGGCAGAGGAGCTGGGCCTGTTTAGCATGGAGAAGACAGAGGGAGGACCTTATCGATGTATCTAAGTATCTGAAGGGAGGGAGTCAGGAGGACAGAGCCAGACTCTCCTTGGTGGTGGCAAGCAGTAGGATGAAAGTCAATGTGCAGAAACCAGTGGACAGGAGGTTCCACCTGAATGTGAGGAAGAACTTCTTTACTTTACAGGTAACTGAGCACTGTAACAGATTGACAAGGAAGGTTGTGGAGTCTCTAACTTTGGAGATTGTTCAAAAGTTCTTTGGAGACAATCATGCATAATGTACTCTAAGAAATCCTGCTTGAGCAGGGGTTTTGCATAGTAGATCTTCAGTGGTCCCTTCCACTCTTACACATTTTTTGATTCTGTGAAATGGCAGAGAAGACTGTTTTGTCTATAGCAAGGTTTTCCTACCTGGGGAGCTACATGTGAGAATGCACCAAAAGCTTGCCCCCATGTTGGAGAGATCCAGGACCAATCGGCTCCAAGACAGACCCACCACTAGCCAAAGCTGAGGCCATAAGCAACTTTGGTGGCACCTGGATAGCAATGTGAGGAAGTAGTTACATCTACTTAGAAATGTGTTAACTGCCAAGATGGAGGTCTGAATGAAAGAGACATTGGTAAGGTTTTCCCCAGGATATTTCATCCTTTTCTAATTTTTCTTCTTTAAAATATACAGTGAAGTATTTCCTTTGGACAACAGATGTTGCTATGGCTTGTTTTATTCTGAGGTGCCAGCTGTCCCTTATGTTCCAAAAACAATGCCAAACATGCTGGCACAGGACTTAATATACTGTCTTTTATACAATGTTAAGTTGTTCCAAATGGGCAACTCTTCCTGTTAAAAGTTTTCCCACATTTTAATAGACACTAGTTTTTATGCTTGAGGACACTGCTGTTATTGTTACCTGTAGTGACTGGATATTTGGAGTGATAAGCCATATGGGAGAATAACAAATGATGACCAAAAAGAGCATGGAGCAAAGAAGGAAGTAGGTGGGTTTTTAATGGTATCTACATTTTCAACTATATTAACTTTACAAAGGTGGGGATTGTTGTGCAAACACTTCTTTTAGGGAAATTCAGTTTGGGTTAGCAGAAGTGAAAACTTTTTCCCCTTTTTCAGGTGTGCTCTTCCACCAGAGTAGTAAGACAGAAGTTGTGACCTTATAAGCAAAGCATCAGTGCCCTCTGCCTAAATCTTCATGAGCAGGCATCTTGGAGAAAGGCTTCACAGAAACATTTGATTGATCCCATCTCTCATTGCTAACCCACCCCCTGCTCCAGTGTAATTTATCTAACCCAATCATTTTTTTGTGACCTCAGTTATCTAACAGCAAGAGCTTGGGGCCCTTCACAATGTCTATACTAGCATGATCCACAGCAACTGCCAAGTACCTGGAACTCTCAAATGTTTATTTACAGTATGGCCACTCCATGAGCATGTCCCTCAAAAGCCAGCTCCTTATCTAGAGGTACGTAAAAATCTCCCCAAACCAAAGTTCATAATAGTGTCTTTTTTGTAGGAGTTCAAAACATCTTTGTATGTATGCAGCTGTTCTAGGAAATACGACTTTTGTAGTATTTTTGGCTCTCAAACTTGTTCCTATCAGACAGTTCATGATATTTCAGGAGTTTCCCAAGTGACTTCCTTTTTCTATTTCCCCATCAAAAAACTTTGCTTTCAAATGGAGAGAAGTATTTTCACTAGGGATGAAACCAGGCAGATACCAGCATAGCAGACACTAATATCTAAGAAGTCAATATTGCTCATGCACATTTTTCTATAACACCTGGACATAAATGTAGGATGAAAATGCAGATGTTTATTTTAACAAAACACAGCCCAGCAAACATATGATCCTGATCTGCACAGTTCTCTAATGGAAATGACCAGGAAATAGTGCTCTGAAAAAGACTATAAATAGATAGCAAGACATGGAATTAATGAAGTATAAAACCAGCTATAATCACCGGAATTTCTCCTGCTTTAAACCAGGCAGCACTTAACCAATTTCATTTGATGTCTTCTCAGGTTACAACACGAAATTCTGTCACTGAAAAGACTCGGCTAGCTAAATATACACTTAAGACCATTTATCTGAGGTTTCATGAGAAAGCTCAGGTATGAGATAATTGCAGCCTTCCAGTACATGAAGGGAGCCTACAGAAAGGACAGAAAGGGACTTTTACAAGAGCATGAAGGGACAGGGCTTGGGGGAATGGATTCAAAATGCAAATAAGTTTAGATAAGCTATATGGAAGGAATTCCTCAGTGTGAGGGTGGTGAGGTATACTAGAACAGGTTTCCCAGAGAAGCTTTGGATGCCTCAGCCCTGGAAATGTTGAAAGCCAGGTTAGATGGAGCTCTGAGCAACCTGGTCTAGTAGAAGGTGTCCTTGCCCAGGGAGAAGGGGTTGAAATGAGATGATCTTTAAGATCCCTTCCAGAACATTCATGATTCATAACCAATAAAATATGCTCCATATTTTCTGTAATATAGTTTCTCCTTCCTTTAAATGTGAATATTTGAGAATTGATGTATCATTTTAGAATATAACATGTATATAATTAGGATGATCACTAACAGTATCTGCTTTCAAGTTAGCACTCATTATTCATACAGACTTTATTTCTGTAAGACAACTGCACTGACATTCAATTCTTATCTTATTGTATGCTTGCAAGAAAATGGATCAAAACGGAATGAAAGTGCGTGTTCTGAAAGGCACAAACCTCATTATTGTCAGGCAATTCACCAGCACTTCTTTACAACTTCACCTGCTTTCCAGAGATAATGTAAGTCTTACAAACCCCACATTTTTCTGGGCAGCAAAAGACTTCAGGAATTTTAGGGTCTGTATGTAAACACACACCAACCCTCACCTGAACAATCTCTTCTAGCAACACTATATATATATATATATATATGTATGTATATATATATATATATATGTATGTATGTATGTATGTATGTATGTATGTATAACCCAGCTTTAACATATGAATAGATATGACCTTACATACGACTTGTCATTTACAGTATATTAACAACTTAGCATTTGGTGATGAGGAAAATATTTTTTAAGGTCATGTTCCTTCCTCAAACAGTAAGGTTTTGTGTTTCCTACAAAATGGGAAAGCTGCACAGTAGTATAGGGTTTACTGAGTGACATCTACAACATGAAAAAGGAAATTTTTGGCAGTTAAAATGATATTTCTTCAAATCTGTGGACATTCTCAGATGGCTGGAGCAGGCAGCAATCAATCTTTGTTTAAATACACCCCTAATGTTAATGCTATTAATTAAGACAATTGGCTCTGGCTGAGATTACCAAGATCCTAAGGTCTTTCTGAGCATCAAACACCAGTCAATATGAATTATGAAGCACTGAAGCAATTTTGTTTGCTGGTAGATTGTTTAACAAATGAGTCAATAGCTCATGCATTTAAAATCATGTTTCCTTTGTCATAATAAGTCGCAGCCTCAAACACAGTGCACCACAGCAGCATAAACTGAAAGAATACAAGTGCCAAGTGTAAGAAAAGAAAATGCTAAAACAGAGAAGAGAATTTTATGGGACATTCAGGGTGTCCACAATTATGTTTACAAATTCTAGTAGAAGGAATCTACACTGGAGAAAAACAAAGAGGTAGGTAAAGGAAATTATACATGAAATCTTTTCCAGTTTCTCCAGGCAAATGGTACCGTTGCTTCTGACAAAGCAAATTATGTATTGTTAATATAATGTAAGCTCCACCTTCAAGCCTAAAACTAAACTGGAATTTCTACATTTAAGTCATGTCCCTGTATCACTTGTGTGTCCCAAGAACAGTGCTGCTGAATGTTTTCAGCTGTGTATTGCACACATACGTATTAAATTAATTAGTGGCTTTACTTCATCCAATTTCTTTCAAAAAGATATAAAAATGCTTACAGACTGGAACCCTGTTGCCTCTAGTTATAAGGAGCTTTCAGATGAAAACCTTAATTCTTGCTATGACAGGGCTCTAGAGCAAGTCTTTTGTCTGCTGTCCTGAATGTGGGTCAAGAGGAACTTTGTTATCACAGAGCTTCTGATACCAAATGCAGAGTCTGAAAAAAGACCATGCAACTGTAAGTAGCTTAAAAAGGAAAATACAGAGTCCTATAGGGCGCTCAACACCTGATAGTGAGACCTTTTAATCTCAGTATATGGGTTTCTGGAGTTTATATATCACAGCAAACAGTGAAAACTCCACAAATTATCTGGAAAATGATGAGTTGCATTTGAGAAAGCCTTAGAAATGGGATATTCTGGACAAACTTCTTTTATTGTTCTGTATCACAGCGATTTAAAAGGCCATCATTTGGAAGTAAGAAAATCTCAATCTTTTATGTAAAAAAGAATATTACTTAAGAAATAAGATGTTCTTTCTTGGGGTTTTTTTTTCATTTTTGAGGTTAAAAATATATATAAAGTAAGCTAGAAGACCTGCTTGTTCCATCTGAATAGAAAAGAGGAAAAAAAGTCTAATTGGAAAAAAAATAAGAGAGAAGAGTATTTCAGAGAAACAAGTTTAGAGAAAGTGCTGAATCTTTGTTCCAAAGTACTTGGTAGGCCAGAATTTCAGGTGCCTGTTTCCTAATATAAGTTAGAAAATGCTACATAATTAAACCTAACAACAGTGCCATTTACTTTCATGGTGTCCTTTGTAAGTAGCATATAGAATTCCTTTTATCTCTTCATTTTTGCTTAATCTGACCCTAAAATCTCTTAGATACAGTACATCACACAGGCAATGAATGTTTATAGTATCTCTATTGCTGTTTTTTGAATTGCCTTTGCTATCTGTAGTGAAAAAATGGTCATGTTTATCTGAGTTCACTTATTTACCTCTT
This sequence comes from Certhia americana, assembly GCA_018697195.1. Taxonomy (NCBI): domain Eukaryota; kingdom Metazoa; phylum Chordata; class Aves; order Passeriformes; family Certhiidae; genus Certhia; species Certhia americana. The sequence goes on along the minus strand of CM031858.1, from coordinate 84,313,683 downwards.
CATTCTTTTCATTTCTAGCACTTTTAATTGTTCTTGGAATATCTTTTGTTGATTATCCTGAAGCATAGCCTCCTGTGCCCATTTAAAAACAACTGTTTCTAATGTCTTCTGTTCTTTTATTGACTGTGTTATGAAATCATGGGGATTTAAAACAAAAAAAAAAAAAAAAGCAAAAAACCTGTTTATATAAACAGCTTGATATAGCTTGATATTTTTAGAGCATGGGGTCAAGCAGATCAGCTTTTAATTAGAAACAGATTAAACTTTGATCACTCCTGCAGAGCTCTACAGCATTGACTGAAGGTAATCCCCACAAGCTTTGGAGTAAGTGTAGAGCGTATCTAGCCAGTGACTTTGCATTTAAAAACTGAAGGTCAGAAAGTCAAAGCAGCATGCCAAAGCTGAGAAGATTCTAAATCCTACTGGGGCATTGACACAAATGATGTGCTGCTGGGGAATGCAAAAGAAGAGCAGTCCAAACTACAAATCAAGTGCTAAAGTGCTCCTAAGTTCTCAAGTTCGTTGATTTATGGTAATGTATGAATATCTCTTTTTCAGCCAAACATATAAAAATAGATAGTATTGTAGTTCATATCTGAGGAAGAGAAATAATAATTTTTGTTTCTGAAGGTGTTGGCCACAGAAGCTAATGGTAGCTTCAAAATGCACTGGAAAGGTTCATAGGATTTGAGCAACAGTGTATAACCATGGAACTGTTTATGGCATTTCTATAATGATCAACTCATTTAGACTGCTACATCCCAAATGTTTAAACATTATCTGTGCTCATGTAGATGGGCATCTCTTAATATTGCTGACTATTGTGAAATCTCACCAAAGTTCTCTTCAAAGCAGTGCAGCCCCATGAGCAGGTCAGCAGACTAGAATTGTCTATCCCATTCTGGAGAACTCGTTTGAAAACCCTCTTTGTCTTATTTTGCTCACACTTTTAGGAGAATATCTTTCCCTATAGAAGTACCATAGGTATTTAACTTATCAAGATAATCTTATTCCTTGCTGGTATATGTTACAGGGCCTTATTTGGCTCTAAATTAAGGGCATAATGATTGGACAGCACAAATGGGCAGAGGCACTGGCGAGTCCTGTAACTCTTTGGACATTTGCAGGAGAGGCAGTCAGAAATACAGTCAGGGAAGCACTAACCTTATGGGAAGCTTTTCACTTACCTCTTCAGACTGCACTGCATTCAAGTATCTGAGATTAAAAGACATTACTTTTGGAAGCAGCCTGCTTTTATTAATTAATTGAAGATGTGTCTTGTCAAGGTACCATGAGATTTAGGGAGGGTACCTAACAAAATGTGTGTGTGTGTGCTACAAGAACATCCTCAGAAGATTAGTTTGGTTTTCAACTTTTTTCAGTCTAGTGTTGATCTTTTATGTCTCATTTTTTCCATGCTAAATTGGAGTGAAAATTTTTTTATTATTATTGTGGGGTTGTTTTTTTTTGTCTTGTTTTGTTTTGTTTTATACTCTCAGGTTATCAATCTGGGAATGCATAATACATGAGTTTGTGTATTCCCATGGGGAAAGCTTCTCTGTCAAAAATGCGGAAATGAAGACATATTGATTTCTATGAAAACCTTGTCTGGAGGAACAAATAAATCTAAGTTATATAATTTAAATTTAAAGCATAATGTTCATGTTTTCCTAAGCAATTTGATTGAATGCAGTGAAAATTTGAATTGAATCGAATTGGGGAAAAAAGAAAAAAAAGAAAATCTTGGACTTTAAGGAAGCCAGACGGCCTGATTAATGAGAACTTTATTTTCCAGGATTCGTTAAACCTAATTTTTCAGGAAAAGTTGAGAGAGCCTAAGCAGAGTAAATGCACTGAGTTCCAGCTTAGGATTATTATTCCTTAGTACACATTAAACAAAAACTTTGGATGGGTAGCTGGATGAGCTGGAGTTTTTCACCGTTTTGCAGCTCTCGGTTGTCTCTGGACTCGTCCTGAAGCTGTGCGATGACTGGCGCTTTGTGCTTCACGTTTGTGTTTTCAACAGGCTTTCCTGGCCCCAAGCCAAGTGTGGTGGCAGGTGACTGTCACTAGAGGGCAATGCACATCCAGAGTTTTAGGGATTTTGGTCCCTCCAAAGGAGCCGACAGGTAGCGCTGCGCGTTGCGGTTGATCCAACAGACCTGGCTGCTGTTGTGGCTCTGAACGTTCTGATTAATTGTTAGATATGTATGATAATGCTATGAGAAATGGCTAGGAGATCTCTGCCTGGAGTTTTACTAGAGTTTTATTGAAGATGCTCTGTCATTTTTATGAGTGCTTTTCTTGTTGAGCTTTGCTTAGTTATTTCTTTTCTTGTGGCACCTCCTGGCTTTTTGTTTTGTTTTGTTTTCCTCAACACATGTATGTTTTCTTTCCTAATTAATTTTTCTTTAAGTTATTGAAACATAAGTGTGTTGATATTTTTAATTACATGAGTTCATACTTTCTTCCAATGAACTCGGTAAATAACTTTTGCACATGTCTGACCCAGCTGGTATTGTGCTCTGGGTGGGCAAAGCAACAGCTCGTGCTAATTGTAATGATCTGTACACATAACTATTGTTACTTAATTGCACCTACTGGAACTTTACAGCAAAAACTGTTGTATCAGAATACCGTGAAGTACAGTGCTGTGAAGCGAAGCAAACACGCAGCTAGAAAAACACCAAAACCCCAGCATGTTTTAGTCCTTTTCTGTCACCATTTAAAGTGAATATTTGCTCTTTCAAGGAGACCTCAGCAGCAGCATGAACATGCCCTGCGCAGCACTATGTTACAAGGACACACAAGCCAACTGAGAAAGGAGCTGGGCTGGACAAGATAGGAGCTCCTGATGAGCCATTTATGGAAAATTTAATGTAATTTCCTATGGCTGTGATGAACTTGGCTTCTAGTAAGATTTCTCACTTGTCTACAGTTAGTTTTATTTTGAGAAAAAAATCGTTATATTGCAAAGGTAGAAGTGTTGGCACTCACGTTTCCACAGCTGCAGTCTTTTTTACAGTTTTAGGTTAAACTCCTTCGAAGTTAGTTGGGTACTATTCCCAACTCAGATACCTCCCTACCTCAGAGCTTTTGTCACCATTTGAGAATTAAGAGTGCACTGTTATCACAGGAACCATCAGGCAAAGGTTTTATTTCTAGTGTTGCCCATTACCCTAACCAAGGTTACCCAACCAACCTGAACGGATAGGCCTGACAAATGCTTATGTGAGAAGATATACCTTTTCTACCCTCCAGTTACCCTAACTTCAATGGAGAATCTGTTCCTTTCCAATCTTCAGGACTTTTCAAGAAAATTTATTTTGATGTCAGTATTAAGAGTCATTGTTGAAACCTTCTAATTCAGAAAAATAGCAGTTACAAGATCCCAATTGTTATCCAAGAAAGATGAGGTAGGATATGTGGGTTTGTTGGTATTTTCATCCTAAGGTACCATACTGCATCACTAGCCAAGAGGTTTGGTGATTTTCTGCTGACTGGTGCAGTGGGATTCCTAAAGCTCAGATCTTGGTATTCTGCCTTACACTGGGTCACTCTGAGGTGCATCATCACTGTGGGGTGTTAGAGAGAAAATACTGGGGTTTCCTCTGGCTTTTTTCTTTTTGAATATGATCTTTTCTAAAGACTCAGCTTGGCTAGAGAGCCATATTTGGGAAAAGACCACTTCCAGTATAGTCAGAAACATATATGTTTCCTTTTGTTATATACATGAAATGGGCATTTATCCAGTGAACCTCATGCACAATTATTTCACTGGTGAGGCACAACCATGTTAAGATGTATCGCAGGTCATGTCCCTGCTCACCAGTTTCTTCTGCCGGGTTCTCCTGACAGGAGTGCTTGAGATGAGAAAAAGCTGTTCCTCTGGGAAATTGCTTTTAAGTTAATTAGCTCTAATACAAAATAAACAGTGCTACTTTTTGGTAGGGCCCAGGTTCTTCCCCCTTCCAAGGGCCTAACATTTTGCATGTCTGTTGTGTACCCACACACAAGCTGTGAGATGTCAGTCCTCTTCCTTTCCATGTAAATATCAATAAATGCTAGAAGACGTTTGCTAACTTTCTCTTCTTGAAACCCAATAGGGAGTCCCTGTCTTACAGCAATTTTTGTATCCTGTTTCCATGAGGTCTATGGTACACAAAGCAGTCAGGTGATGACCTTGAATCAGAGCAGAAGTCATAACATCATGTGTTTGTTTCCAGTGCTATTTAACATTTGCTGTTTGCCCTATGATAGCAAGCTGGCTTTTCTTAAGGTAGTTTTCTTTTATAAACTGCTCTGCAACAAGTTTCAATTTAAACCTGATCATTTGCAAAGAAGTAAGCTAAACCATGGAGAGATTGCAGATGAAGTGAATTCATTTTTGGTGCCAAGAGGAGCTTTGACAGGACCCACTTACCAAATCTTCTTGTACCCTCATGGCTTGAAGGGAGGAAAATAGTTTTTTGGTGTTTGCCAAAGATTTGTCTTTGAAGAACCGCCTCAGAGAACAGAGTCACCTTGATTTGCTCTTCCAATGTGAATTTTGAGGAGATTATCTTCTTATGGTCTAGTCTCTGAACACCTGGGCAAAACTTAACCAAGGAGGAGAAAAAGTAGGAACTACTCATGGTGTGCACTGTTTTGGTACTTGTCTTTGAGAATCCTGTTCTGGGCTAAGTATCAAGATCCGAATTCTCAGATACTTTTTTCCCCCTGTCAGATGTGCGTGCATGACATAGCTAATTACATTTTCCCCTGAACCTGGATTTGCAATGGAGTGGTACATGCTGACCGCTTCCACAGCTTGTGATGATATTCACATTTGGCAACAGAGAAATAAACTGAGGTTGAGAAATAACAGTGAAACAATGTAGGTCAGGTCAGCTGCTCTTCAGTTTCAGTTTTCTTACCCAAAAATAGCTAATTCTTCTGATCATTATGGTACTTGCAGAAATGCAAAAGGAATAGTTTTAAATTCTCCTACAATGGACATAGTTAAGTGTCAAATCTATCTTTGCATTTCCCCAGACAAATATCTTTGGGGCTTTGAATTGAAACCTACTAAGGAGTGTCACATCCATGTCTAGAATTATAAATCCTTACCAAAAAAATTCTTCATTAAAAAAAAAGATTTAATTATCTCACTTAAGGGAAGAAAAAAATTGACCAAATGTTCTTGTGAGCACTATAAGCTAAAGCACTTACTTTCTTCCATGAGTTTCAATGTATTTTGGTATTCTTTGATTCCATTATTAGGACCATTAAAATATCCAGTTTACAGTAAAATTAAACAATCCCTGTCCATTTTTTTTCTGCTCTGGTACGTGAACAAAGAACAATATTTGGGAAATATTTATTGGTGTCTTTGTCAGGAATTCAGATTAGTGGTACCTGTCTCAAGAACTACCTTTATTTCTTGTGTACTTTGCGTAGCTGACATTTTCATGATGCCTTATGACAGCATTTTACCTTACTGACCTCTTTTGGCTCAACGCTCTGCAATTCCTTAATTACTTTTAATCTCTTTTTAATGTCATTAGTGCAACTAGCACATTTTCTACTGCCAGTGGAAGTGACCGGTGATAATCTTAAAATAGGGTGGCCTGACTGTGCCTGCTGCCTTCTTTTATCATCCATTCTTTTTTGTGGAGCTCTAAAAATTGGGGCAGGTAAGTGTCACAAGACCTGTCTGTCAGCTGGCACGGGAAGAGTCGAGTTGCTCATCGCAACTACCAAGAGTGAAATCAACTGTGCCTTGAGAAATGCCATCTGCTCTGCGTGGGGTTCATTTTGCAGCTGCACTCTCCAGAGGCAGAGAGTAGTCCCATGTGCATGAGGCAGATGAAGGTTTTTGGTTCACTGTATAAGTGCTTTAATTTCTTTTAATTTAAAGCTAAGATATAATGAGTTTTGCCTAACTCAATCTCTAGGAGAAATAGAAAAGCATTAATACTTTTCTGTCATTCAAACTTATTACTTCAGATATTTATTATGTATGAGAGCAGGCTCATCTTGACCAACCCATATAATTTCTTTTAAAGAATATACTTGTACACCTCAGTGAAAGGTGCTTTCTTGGTTTTTGTTTGTTTTTTTTAATAGCAACTGCTGCTTTCTTGTAGTTTTTGATTGGTAAATGTTTTGTTTCTCTTTTAAACTGCACCTTTACAAGAATGACAGAGCTGAGATGGTTTGGAGCATGAGCAAATCACATAATCAAAAAACCCGATCAATGTTTGAATTATCACCTCTCAAGAGGAGGTGGACAAAATACGGTCTGCCATCACCTTTATTAGTTTAGTTACTGAAGGTTAATGGTACAGAAATTTTGTATCATTAGACCAAAAATAACAAAGGGAAGCAATCATCTCAGAGAAATTTACTTTTGAACAGAAAGACCTCTATCTCTTCTGAGATGCTGCATCTTTAAACTTTTAAGATACTTTGGTTTCTCTCTTCATCGTAAGATTGGCTTATAGGGATGAACTGGGTCAAATTAGACTCTGCTCTACCCATGTGTCTCTGTCTTCTTCAGTGTGATAGGCTTTGGTTCAAAGTGATCCTAGATAAAGGGTAACACAAACTGAAGAGAAGAAAGTGTAGAAATGTCTCATTGGGAGACCTTGTACTGGGGAAAGACTTGCTTCAGTTCTGTGGAGTTCTCTGAAAGGGAAGAATCAAAACTCTGCTGCTCCAGCTTTGGTATCTGAAGCACTGGCAAGGATATCACCTCCTCTCTTCCCTCTCTACCTCCCTTCCCCCAGTTTATATGTGCTTTCATTTATAATGGCACATAACAGCAGGAAAGGAAGCTGTGAAAATGCAATCCTTTTATAAAATGAAACTTGTAAATTCATCTCCTCTAGAAATCCGAAGCATGATGTAATGCTGATCACTTTGTTGTCCTGTGAAAAGATGTCTTTGTTCTTCATAGCACTCTGGGAGCCAAAGGTTAAAGGCTGGATTTTTCATGTTTCTTCTCAGGCTGAATCTTACCCAACAGATCAACTAGATCCAGGTGTTGTGTCAGAAGTCCTTGCAATACGGGATGAGCTCAACTTGGGAATATGTGAGAAAAACCATGAGCTAAATGACTTGTAGGAGAAATATGAGAGAGAAAGAAAGATTCCTTTTAGCATCTATTATATGTTATCACACTTCTTGGCAAATGTGCTCAGAGTGCAGTATAAGTCCCAGCTCTTTGAAGTTCTTTGAGCATTACCTTGTTTATTAGACCAAGCTGCCTTTTTCTTTTTATTTCTCATTTTTTGTTTGTTTGGGGTTGGGTTTTTTGGTTTTTTTTTTTTTTTTTGGGGGGGGGGTGGTGGTGGTGTTTTGTTTCTGACTTGGAATGGCACCTGTGCCACTTAAACGTGTTGTAAATTGCTGCTTTACTCTTCTCTGGAAGGAAGACACAATAATGGGAGTTAGTCACCGCCACTTGTTTTCTGCTATCTTTGGACTCCAATGTCACACTCAGCCTTTCTAGAAGACACTTTATGTGTGTCTAGGCTAATGATCTGCAGGCAATTAGAAATCTATGACTTGAATTTAGAACTCAGCTAATATTTGAATTTTGATAAGCTGCCTGTACTATGTATGTCTTCAAGGCCAATCTTTATTTCAGGTAATACCAAGTGAAATGTGAAGGTGAAACTTTTTATCATAGCATTTATTAGTAACTGTTCTTGTATTAAGTGCATCTTTATTTGTATTGTTGTAGAGTCTCAGCCTTGGACCAAAATAATAAACCTGCCCCATCTTTTGAAAACATTTTAGTGTATTTGATTAGATGATATTTAAGGCCCCTTCCAACCCTAACTGTTCTATTACTTCTGGAAGAGGTTCTTAGGGCAACCCTGTAATGAAGGCACTCTAATTTTCTGCCTTATGGCTTTCTGTCATGAAATTAAAATAAAAGCTCTTCTAGAATGTTCAAAATGCATTTAGGGAAAGGTCATTTACTGTCACAAAAATACTACACTTGCCAACTGCATCCACCAAGAGCTGCTCTGAACTTTTTATACAGCATTTTCTGAAAATGGTGTATTAGGTTATGTAGGTAGGACTATGCATTCTTATCCAAATTCTAATTTGCAGAGCCAAAGTAAATGGTGAGATTCAGAGTGCAATTAGCAAATGGAGTAGTACTCCATTAGTTAGCTACTCAGCCCCTTTGTATTAAGCCTAGATCTGGAATTCAATGAAGACTTGTAATTAAAAGGACAGTTTGGAAGAGGTAATAGTTTTATATTTGAACATTTTCCTTTGCCTTGTGAAATTATATATTACGAGCAGCTTACTGCATTGAAGCAGCTGCCCACATTGGAAAGAAACAGTGAAATGCTGTTTCTTGATGGGGTTGGCACATTCCTAAGGAAAAGTGAGTTTGTGCATATATTTTAAAAAGCATGTTTGCATAATATATTTATAGACCTCAGGTGTCAATTCACTCCCAAAAGTTTAATTGTGACAAGTTTAGCTGAATTGAATCTGCTTGTAAATTCACTTTTCAGCAAGTCCAGGTGCTATTGTCATCTGTACATGAACCAAATGTTTATGTGCTTGAACACCATGACTTTTTGAAAACGGAATCTCTAGCCAAGTTCATAGTCTCACTTTTTCTTAATGAGAACAAGAGAGTACAAAGTACTCTGAAACCCAAAGGCATTCAGTGCATTTTCTAGAGTGTCCAAATAACAGGTAATTATTCAGAGCATTGCTAAGCTAAGGGCTTTCAGTTAGCACTTAGAGCAGAATTGTACAATGGTTTGGGTTGGAAGTGACTCTATGGATCATCCCCTAACGCCCCCCATGTCATGAGCAGGGACACCTGTCATTAGAAAAGGTTGCTCAAGCCCAACTTGACCTTGACTATTTGCAGGGATTGGGTATCTGCAATTTCTCTGGGCAGCCTGTTTCAGTGCCTCACCTCCCTCACAGTACCCATATTAAAGAACTGCTTCCTAAATCTAATGCTGCTTTCTAATCTAAATCTGCCTTCTTTCCATTTAAAGCTTTTCCCCTTTGTCCTACCACTACATGCCTTTGTGAAGACCATTTCCAGCTTTCTTGTACTCCTTTAAGTACTAGAAGATGCTCTGATTAAGGACTAACTGGAGCCTTGCTTTTTTCTGGGCTGAACATCCCAACTTTCTCAGCCCATCTACATAGGTCAGAGGTGCTCCAGCCCTCTGACCATTTTCATAGCCCTTCTCTGGACTAGCTCCAGCAGTTCCATGTCCTTTAGAAGTTGGTATAAATAATAGTAAGGATGGTCACAACACAAACGCACTGTTTGTGCTGCTCTTCAACTCTTAAGCTCATTGGGTCAAACCTGTTAAAAAGTTAAAGTTTCATTTTCTTTCTTTTAAAGTCTTTTAGTAGGAAATATACTTGTGTGATAATTTAAAAAGCCTTTGCTGGTAGCAAGACATGATTATTGAAGTCAGGGAAATAGAAACAAAAACTACACTAAGCCTTATGAAAAGTCAGAATAGCCTTTGTGTGAGTTTTAGGGTAGAATGGCTTATGATATTATGCTTCCCAGGCTAGCCTTGTTGTGGTGCACTTCTCATCAGAACCTTGTGCAGTGTATACAGCACATTAAACAAGGTACCTTGAGGCCTGATAGCAGCCTGATGTTTCATCTTGGCTGACTAGATCTGTGTCTCTTACAGTTCTCCTATGGTATGAGCACAGTGTCAGGGTGTCAGGTACCTATCTACCTGTTCTAGTTTAGGAATTAAGCTATTTGGCCACATCTATACACTATACATTCTGTGTCATATACAGAAGACGCAGTGTGAAAGGCATCCTGAGAGTATCTCTGGCTTTTTATTACTTCTTTTCTATGAAGTAGATCTTCTACTACTTATTTCTTCTTTTCTTTTATGTAGATAGCCTCTCAAGCTACCAAATGAACCTAGATTTGAATTACTGTTTCTTAAGATTTTCTAGAGTTTTTAATCTAATGGTTTAAATATGCTATGGAAAATCAAGCAGAGTTTTCCTCCTTAACCCAGAAAAACATTGTAAGCTTACAAGAATGCTGGCCAGGCAATAGATAAATAATATATTGGGCAGGTGTTTGTCAACAAACTTTATTAGCAGGCATGTGTTTCCTCATGTCATAAGTTGCTCTGTGCTGTAATTTGTTGCTGTTGTATCTTTATAAACCTTGGGGCAATGTATTGTGTCTAAGACAAATACTGCTTTATGCCCTTGCTGATGTCTGTCATTTGATTAACTTATACTGTTTAATCAATCTTGGCTTGAAGGACAGGTTCTGGTCAGGTGATGTGCTCAAACATACAGGCAGAGTCCCTTGGGAAGAAGGGGGAAGAGAATTCCAGGTTCTTCATTGTTTCTATTCTGCCAACAGATAAAGGAAAAATACAGAAGAATAAAACACATGTGAAAGTCTTGAGCTTGTTTTCTGCCACCCTAGCTACACAGATGTTTAAATAAGTCCTTTACTCCCTAAGCATTTGTGCTAGATATTTTTTTTCCTTTGAAAGCAAGATTTCAGTTATAATTCATCCTCAAAAGAGACCAGAGATTTGTATTCAACATCTTTGCCAAAGCATGCTGGCTGCCAGTTAGTCTTCAGGTACCCAGTGTAAGCAGAAAAGACAAAATGTTAGGTGAGCTCATACACCACTTCATGTTGCTGCAAAGTGTTAAAGGAAACAAAGAAAAGGTTCAGAAATAAATTGTGGGAAAATGTGTTCAAGTAAGACAGCAGATATACATGTAATAGACAAATATTCTTTAAAAACAAGTAAATGACAAAAAAAAATGCTGCTTTGGGGAATCACTATGGTCTAGTTACCTTGATATATGTTTTAGGACTTCAGAGCTGTGATCAGAGAGGACTCTACGATTTTTCAGACAGGAGCTGAGAGCATCCCACTACAAAAAGGGCATCCCCTGGGGCCTCTGCCTGCCTGCCAGCGTAGCCTGCCAGTGGTGCTGAATAGCAGTGATGGCAGTGTTGGTACTCATCTGCCAGGGCAAACACTAAAAAAGTGAATAAATAGTTCTTGTCGACAAATTAGATAATATCACCATTGAAATTTAGCAAAGACCACCGTGTACCTGTACAGTTTGTGCAAAAGGTTTGTGTTGAGAGCTCCGGAGTCTTGAAGCAATGACACCAAGAGTTAATGCTCTGGACAAATTCCCAGTTTGCTGCTTAAAGGGAAATTCATCTTTTACTCTGGTAATAACAGAGTAAAAGGGACAGTTACTCTGTCCCTTATTTTTTGACTCACTATTTAACCAATTTCTGTACTGACAATGCTTAAATAACCAACTATTGAATCATACGTACAGACTGTCATTTCAACGAGTCTTAGTTATTTAGAACAACTATGTCTAGAGCCTAAAGGTAAGTACCCACTGAAATAAAAAGTTCATATTTTATTTCATTAAAATATACACATTTAAAAGAAAAACAACAAAACTTGACTTTGAAGTTATATGGGTAACTTTTATGAAGGTGACTTCTAGGAAGTAGAAGCTGAGAAATTAAATGGAAAAACTGTCAAAATTTAAAAGGGTAACTTTCTATTTCAAGAACCTTGGTTTTGATCCCTCATTGAGACAGTCTTAAAAAAACTGTACCATGATGAATGTTAAACTGGCTGCATCCAAATGTTTAAGGGAATATGAAAATTCAACAAATCACTAGTTGTTCTTGAAATATCTATGCATATAGTGTTATAGATTTGGAATAACCTGAAGAGTTCATTGTTTTCACAGTAGTAGGGAAGAAGTCAGCCAGTTTAGAATAAAAGCAAAACTGAGACATGCATGAAATTATTAGACATGAGATCAAAATACCATGCAAATTGAAGTATCTTGCTTCCTTATATATCAAAGTTATGCAATGGTGAATTAGTTGGGCTAACATAGGCTCATTTATGCAAGATACCACCCAATAACCCATCTTTGGTGTTTTTTGTACCTGTGAGGGATCATCACACCTTGTCTTCACAGGACATATAGAAATTACAGTATGTTCCTATGGATAGCAGTCAGTACTTCTGAGGAGAGATAAGAAGTGATACAATATATTAGAAATTTTTATTTCACAAATATTGATTTAATTTTGGTTTAAGTTTGGTTTTGTTTTGTAAAATTCTGGTCTATTGAGTGCTTTTCTATATATCAGTAGTCATACATATGGAATCTGTGAAATGGGGACATATGCTTCTCTGTGGATTACACTCTTCTGCCCTGAATTTGTTGTTTTTTGTTTTTTTTTCTTGGCACAAAGCCTTCAGAGGAAACATAAAACTGTGCGTAGGTGAGGCACTTATAGTAACAAGCTTGCCTCTTGGATTAAAAATGCAGAATACTCTTGACAGCTCTCCAAGGCTTATGCGATCAGCCAAATTAGTAATGTTCCAATTAAATGTTCTTCAAGAAGAATTTCTTCACTGAAAGGGTGGCCAGGCATTGGAATGGGTTTCCCAGGGAGACGATGCAGTTGCCATCCCTGTAACTGTTCAAAAAGCTAAGTAGATGTGGCACTCTGTGATATGGTCTAGTGAGAGCGGTAATGTTTAGTCAAAGATTGGACTTAATGACCTTGGAGGTCCTTTCCAACCCTAATGATTCTGTGAAAGCAAAAAGCTACATAACCTAGCACATTTCACATTTTTGAGATCCTATCCCATAACTTTAAAGTTTCTCCACAGCTGCCAGTGCTCAGTGGCCTGAGCATGCCAGTGCTGCAGACAGTGAGGGGAAATGGTGGCTCCTCTATTCCTTGCCACTTGTTTTCCCAATCCCAAAGTGACCTTTCCTCCTAGGAACAAGACAAGAACAAGACCCTGGTTCAGGGTTTCTGGGGATGTTTTCCTGTGGACTTTTTGGGTGTTGGGGTTTTTTTATTTCTCTCTTCTCTTCCAGCAGAGATGATGCCCTATAATTTATGCAGTTTAACATCTGAAGGCAGAGACACAGTTCTGAGTATCCAGACAGAAAGGAGGTGCTACCTTTGGACACCTGAACTTCCTTAGATTGATGCAGAAGCACATCTTCCTTAAGCCTTATAATGTGACTTGAACTGTTCTTGATTGTAGGACACACAGCCTAACAAGTCTTTCCACAGATACTCTTCTGAATACTTGTGGGCTTTGTGCTCGAGTTCTGTTTGTCTTTCCTTCCAGCAAGCACTCAAGCTAGCAGTACTACTTGGAAGTTTTAATTTTAAAAAGCAGTGATTGGAAAGAGTTCACAGAAAGCAAGACTTGAGTTCAGAAATGTAGCATTTATAAAATTAAAAAAAAAAAAAAAAAGGCTAATCATCTTATGCTTGTGTGTATTTTCAAAATACTTGATATTTTAAGTATGGTTCCTGAAATAATGGCTGGACAATTATTATACATGATTTTAGTTTAAAAATTACTTAATTTGTAAAAAATCTACAAAGAAGAAATTGACGAGAAGATACTGTCTTAAATTATCCATATAGTTATGAAATCCACAGTTTAATAAGCAGATATCTGAAAATATCAATGCCATTTTCCCCATGTGAGAAAAGCTACATCTGCATAAGCTAAATGCCTGTTCTCTGACAGTAGTAGCAGTTTGATACAGTTGTAATTATCATTCCAAGATATCAGAGCAACAAAAGCCACGAGAGGGCAACATTTTTGCATAGCTTGTCCAGGGAGCTGGGTTTTGGATGATTCTCTGCTCAGTGTCCATTCCAAAAACTAAAGGACAGTGCATATTTCTTTGGGATGAGATTAAACTCCTTCTCCACTAGCAATGCACCTAAAAAGAGAATGTTTTCAGACTGCCCACCTATATTTCAGAACCATTTGCAGTTCCAGTAGCAAACTGAAACTACTGACAAAAGAAAGTGTCTAATTGGAGAAATATTCAATTAGGCTTTAATTTTCAAGTGGAAAATTAGTAAAATGAGTTCAAATGAACAATGTATTCTATTCACACTCCCAGCAGGGGAGCAGCCTTGGCCCGAAAATGAATACATAATTAAAGGTGGGTTTGTCCTCTGGTTTGGTCCAGATTTCAGCTAATTTTCTGTCTTAAACACTGCTTTAGACCTCTTCCTTTTTCTCTTTTTTTAAGTGTTTGGATTACAAACCACTGCATTTGCTGAAAGGATGTATTTATTCTTTTCAAGGATTTCAGAAGTTAATCTTCTTTCCTATCTGCACATCATTTGGTTGAATTATTTTGAACTGAAGCTATCAGAAAAAAACCTCAGGTCTCAAAAGAATTTTTGAATTTTCATCTATCTCACAGGTTTTCATAATTTTTTCATTTTTCTGTAAATTTGTAGATGAGGATCCTGGCTCCAGAAAGAATCTAACTAAGCTTTCTCTTAATGAAAACAATTCAGTTGTTTTTTTTGGATTAGATTTGATTTTGCCTAATCTAGTTATAAGGCCTTAAAAAACCCAAACAGTTAAAACTGGAGGCCTTGCCATGTTAAGAAGCAATTTTTTCTGAGTTCTTTGCATTTAAAAAAAAGGTGTAGGTTAATTAAATCTTAACTCTAGAACATACTGTGGGGAGCAGGGGACACAGGGATGGCCTTTTTTGTTCTTGGAAGGAAGAGGCTGGGATTTTTTGTGAGAATATCTATCACCTTGGTCAGTGTGATGGAGGAGGCAGTGGTGTAACAAATGCTGATCTTTGTGAAATTGTATCAATTTACAAATCCTAGTAACTGAAAGGTTTACATGCAGCAAAAGAAGTAATTGCTAACTGTAAGAAGTAAAATGGGGTGGAGGAGGATTGGGGGGAATCAGTGAGAAACAAAGACCTTTTGTGGGATCTACAAGAGCCAAACACAGTTTCTCTAAACCAGTTGGGCAGGTTAAATGTAGAGATGTCTTGTCTTTCAACAAGAAATCCCCTGGAATTGTCAATTACTCTTCAACCTAGACAGTGATTCATTGTCCATTGAATAAACAAAGTAAAAAAGCAGTTGTGAACATCATGATAAAAACACCTTTGAGAAAAGTCCAGGGCCTTGAGGGCTGAGATCTCAGTGGCAAATTGTGATCTACCTCCAGCCTTAGCTTTACATTGCTCCCAGTTTGTTCCAAAAAGGGTGCAGGAGTTCTCTTCACTAAGCACCATATTTTAGCATCTACCTGACTAGCACTGAATCAGTATGCCTTGGGGGAAAAAAAAGTGACTGGGAGAATACTTTTTAAATTGAATTGAAAGCTTTATAATTATTCATGCTCTTTGTTCACTAACTAGGTTCCTGATGTTGACTCAGTGAAAACAACTTGCATTGTATATTAGCACAATGGTGCTAGGTGGAAAAAAAAACATCTCCAAATGAAATTTCCATCTCAAAAGCAGCCTATTCTTATCTGAACTTAGCTGTTTCCTATGAGTTGATTAGTATTTAAATCTGGTGATAAAAATGAGATTGAAAGAATGAGCTGTGCCTTAGTAGTCTTGATATAGCTCCTGTTAGGTGTTCCAGCTCTGGATGAACACAGAGTTCAGTAACAAATCACTTTAAAACTTCTGCCACCTCTCAGGTAGAGACCATTTCTTGGCAAAAGGAGGAACAGTTCTATTCAGGAGCTGGATTTATTAAGGACACTTAATAGATTACAAATATAAAGGTTATTTGTAGTCCAAATTACACTGTCTCTTTGTAATCTGTACTGATGTATCTAGAAGAAATGAAAGCATCTGTCAAAAGAACTGTTATACTGGGAAAATAGAAATATGTACATATATTTCCTTGCAATCTTTTCAAAGACTTATGCTTATTACTTCAATAGAGAGAGTAAAAAAAAAAAAAAATCGAAGCAAAAAAGACTCCAAAAACAAAAAAAAACCATTCTGACTGGACCTGATGTCAGCATAGCATGTGAATTCACCCCTACCTTGAGATGAAACAGTCTTCTAGTACATAGAGCTCCTGCCAGCATTTGAAAGCATCTGTTGAAAACAAATGCTGCAGTAATCCAGTGAACAGGCTCTGTGCACATAGTCTTACCACATTTTCCAATGAACAGCCACCTTCTAGGCAGGACCCATTATCAAATTTAGACTGAAAATTGTGACAGGACCGGAAAAGATCAAATTGTCTCCTCTTATGACAATTGTAAATCATAATGTTCATGCAAGTGCAAATACTGTTGGCCAAAACTTCTTAGCCCTTATTGGTGTCAAAAAGAATGAAGGAGTTGGTAAAATAAGGGAAAAGAAGTATTGATGAAATACTCCAAAGTTGTGATGGGAAGCATGACTATTATCTCTTAATTCCTGATTCATCAGTCACTTTAAGACAAAGAGCTCAGAAACATGCATTTAACCTGCGTATTTCTTTTTACTTTAACTTTTATAACAAATCCAACCCTGAAGAGAAAGTTGGAGCAGAAGTTTGAGCAACTGCTATAGTGAGATTTTGTTCAAAGTATGTGATTGGGTTAATAGAACACTATTTTAATAAATCCTGACAATGACTAACAAAATAATGGCAATAAAAACTCAGTATGAAAAGCTGCTTCAACCTCCAGACATGACAGTCTTTTGATGAAATAAACTCCTTCTCTACCCCACCCAAATTATACAGTGCCATTAAAAATTTATCTCTGTGGTGACTAGGTTTTAAATTATAAAGAGAAGGCTGGAAGATACTATATAAAGACTGAAGCCACTGTTTCAGTGTCTTGTTTGGGTACTGCTTGCCAGCTGATTTACTTATGCCTTGTGCCAAATTATGTAAGAGTGTGTTGAAGAGACAAGAACTTTTTTTTTGGCACTCGTGACTGGTTACAAATACACTCCAAAAGAGTTTCTTAAGATCCAGAGCTTATTAGTTTCTCTTTGGCATTTCTTTTTTCCAGCTGAGGTGAAGAACTTTTATTTTAAAGGGTGAAATAGTAAGAGTAAACTAAAAAATCCTCACTTTCAGAAGATGATATTTTCTTCATGCTTGAAGAAAAATAAAAATATTTAATATGTGCATACAGGAGGGGGATACCCCCCACACAAAACCCCAAAATCTGAAACAAAATCCTGAATTAAAACCACTGCTTCCCAAATAAACCTTTCTGGATTTTTTTCCTACTGGCTTGAGATCCTGAGTTCTCCTCTGCTGGTACCATTGGTAACTATAACAATTAAAAAGTACCAAAAAGTAAGTTATTGTTTTCAGATGCTGATGTTGGGGAAGACCACAGAACACTCAATTAGATGTTTCCAGGAGCAAGTCCTTTGGATCAATACTTGAAAGCTTACAAACCTCCCAGGGGTTTAGATGCCAGACTCAGTTAAACCTCAGTTAAATAATTTAAGATCAATTACCTTCATTGAAAGCTGCTGGCTCAAAAAATCCTAACCAAAGACTGCTTTTCAGAGGCAGTCAAGTATGGATGTTGTATGCAGTCAGAATTGGTTCAGTGCAAAGCATCTCTGGACAGTACATAAGAGAAGCATAACTGGAGTCTCAAGAGTGATTATGAAAAGGGCAGAACAGCAGCATCTTTGGTTTTTTTTCTTTCTGTCTTTGTATTGCTTGAAGCCCATACACTCCTTCTGCAGTTCTATTTCAATTTCAGGAAATAAGATATTTACTCCCAATACCACACTCCTTAAATTGCAATTTTTTCCGTTCTTCTGCCCCTTGTTTGGGAAATGTACTAATTGCCTGTCCTAAGAGAACCAGCTAAGAATTCATATTGCTTGATCACATTTTTGCTGGTATTTCTCGTGGCCTGGGGTAATTAACCTATTTTTGCTGGGTCACTCTCCATTTCTGTAAAATAGACATAATTCTCAATATCTGTATTATTCCATAAGGATGTTCGAAAACTTGGGCAAAGAGTTAATTGAGGTGACTTGTAAAGCATATTTAAAGATTTACTAGTGAGAAGTGCTATATTCATGCTAACATTTTGAAGACTATCTGTGCTTACTAAGGTAACAAGCCAGTGAGTTGAAGATTAAAAACTAGGAACAGACACATTGACATGTGTTTGTCTATAAATGAGTAGGAAGGAATAGAGCAACTAAAGTAAACAGATAAAACCAATGTATCATTTCTTAGTGTTTCACTAGATATCAACATCTACTTGCAGCTTCTATTAGGGGAACTTTTCAGCAAAAATTGTAGCATTTTCAAAGTTTGTAGGAAGAACCTCATTGCCATGAGATAAGATGGATCTTTGCCTCTAAAACTGTATTTCTGTGTGGGTGAATAGTAGTTCCCTTATTGCTGCTTTACCAGGAAATAACTGCTTTCATTTCTGGCAGTTTTAAATTCTTTCTGTTTGTGACCCCAGTTCCCATCCAAAACTTTATCTGAGTGCTATTATTCCAGTGCAGAACTGTGAGTTAACTTTTTTTTCCAGAGTCTTCTACAGTATTTTTTTTTTTGCTCTCTTTTTTGTCACCACTTAAGAAACAATAGCTGGTTTGAAACGATCACTCTTCCAGCTGAACAGATGTGACCATCGCATGAAAGCTCTGAGGAATGTTCCATGGCAGCATCTGCTGCTTCACTTTAAAGTTTATTTTTAACATGAAATCGTTGGGAAGGTTCATTTGTAGCTGAAATGCTGTCTTCTCAAAGCAATGCAATTAGGTCTGACCCTTCAGCAGAAGGGAGAAAAGGTATGATGACATGCGGTTTTAAGGTAGAGCTGCTGCAGGCAAGCCACTGACTTTGCTTTGTTATTCATCACTTTTGTGCAGATCTATGTATCTCATATGCTAAAATTTTCTTTGAAGTCAGGCTGTGTCATGAGAACTGCATTTTCAGAACCAAATCTTATCAAATGCTTTTGCAAACTGTTTTGGGGGGTTTTGAAAGTGTTTCTTATTCTACTTTACAGTCTCCTTATTGAAGAAATTTTTTTGGTTTTAATATGAAATTATCACCTTAATTTTCATGTGACATCACGGTATCATTGGAATAATTGCTGTTATTTCTGCATGTAATTCTGATGTCACAGAATGGTAGGTATGATGCCATAAGATGAGTTCTGAGCTTCTGGAGGCAATAGCAAAGGCTTTGCAGTAGTTTATAGCCCCTGGGAAGTCAGCATGGCTGGAGTACTGGGGTAATGAACCACTGGGACTACCAGGGTAGCACAGAGATGTTCCCTGCCATGCTCACTCAGGATTGTAAGAGAGAGAGAGAGGGTCACTTTACTGCCCAGAGCCAAGTGGCAGCTCACATCACTCAAAGGGGAATCCCAGCTTCTGGCTTACAGCAGTTTTCCACTCATTTGGTGCCAGGACTGGTGGAGTAGGAGAGAATCTCTAGCCCATTATTTCCAGCCATGCAAAAGGACTGGCAGGAAACATATTGAAGCAGATGTCTTGTGTTTGAACAGAATTTCAGTGAGTCATCTGCATGCCCTTAGGCATTCAATGCACCAGACAGCATTCTAATGGCTGTGGCATCTTGCTCACAATCTAATATTATGCACATGTTCCACTTAATAAAACTCCACATCTTCAGCTTGGAAAGGTCCATGATACTTTGCTAACCCTGGTAAATTTGCTCTGCAGTTGAGGACCTGGCACAGGAATGCAATGCCCAACACAACCTTAATATGATTTGGTGCTAAGAGCCAGAACCTGACTCTGGCCCATAAGTGGCATTACTGTAGCAATCTTTTGGGACACAAGCATTTGTCATCTTCAGACAGCCCATGCAGACAAAAGGGATTTTGTGAGCTGGCTGGCAGACTGTGAGGTGCATACACAGCTGTGTGCTACCTTAATTTTCCCCTTCTTTGTCCCAACATACCACTGACCTCAAAGTGAATTTAAAAGAAAAGAAAGATGCTTCAGCTTTTAACAAGCAACAAAAGCTCTTTTCCTTCTAGGGGTGCAAAAATTAATGTCTTATATCAGGTAAATCATGATCTTTTTACATGTGACAATATGATGTAGCAGCTGCTAAGGGCAGCAGTGAAGTTTCTCTCTTCCATATGTCCTTTTCTTACTCACCTGCATGCTCCTTCTCCCCCTAGCAAAAGAAGTAAAGTCCCAATATGCTGTAGTCCTCAATTAATACTCTCATTGATCAATTTCATTGTTGGATTGAAGCAGCAGAGGAGCACATACATCCAGGTAATGATTTACTTACTGCAAGGTGAAGGAAAATACTTGTGCACAACCATGGCCTGCACAGCTGATAATGAACAGCTCTGCCTACTTGGTCCCACACTTCTGGCCTGCCACTAAGCCTGGATGTGGGGCAGTGATTTCTATATGAGCAATAGCAAAGCAAAGCCTCATCTTCATCATTTTCTTGGATGACTGCAAAATATTTGCACATATGCTGGGTGTGGCATACACCTGATTACTTGATGTCATGAATTGACATGAAACAATCTCTGGGAATAAGACCTAGGTAAATCAAAACATGTTGTAGAACTACAAATAAATTTAACAGTGACAACTGGTGTGGGAAATAGAGACTTTTATGGCAATACGATGTCTAAACTGAATCTTAACACTGTTGCAGAGCTGATCTTGGATTAGTATAATTTGCAGTTTCTTACAGGCCTGGTTTTTCTGTTTCACACAGATGATTCAATCTTCTTTTTTTTTATTTTTTTTTTTTTAAGAAACAAATGTTTTTTCCATTCTGTGTCTCCTCTAATTCTGTAAAAATAGTTCTCATCAAATGTCATTTTTACTTATGATTATCATACCAGATTGTCTAAAGATACTGTAAAGTATGCTGTCCTGAAAGGGGAGGGATAACTTTAGAGACTGATTTGCTAGTGCTGCTGTTTGGTTTTGCTCTTTATGTGGTCTCAAACAATGTATGTTGCCTTTTTGACTAAAGTGCATCCTTTGTATCAGTGCACTCAGAACATATAGCTGGTTCAGCAGCCCCAAAACTGGGAGTTATTTCAGGTGAATTAAACAGCAGGAGTGTTTCTTCTCCTGAGGAAAAAAAAGCCTTTTAGTTTTACCTTTTGATTAATTTCAGGCTAATTTTAGTAGACCTTGAGCTTTGAATACACTCTTTGAACTGTGTGAAAACACTGCACTGACTTGCTGAATTTCTGGTATTTGATTTCTCATATTCTCTAATGTCCTGCAGAGAATTCACATTGAACCCTAAACTGATGAAGAAGTGATCTCACTTTCACCTATGGTGGTATCAGACCTTTTCTCTTTGAAGTCTCAACCTGTTCCAAATCACTTTGACTTGCAAATTCGGTTCCTGTATTGGAAACTGAAATCTTGCCATGCAAGAGGATGACTTGTCCTGCTATGCATACTTTAACTTGCATTGTTATCATGGAGATGCTGAAAAGCACAAAATCAATGTAAAGAACCTGGCTTCTGGAAATCTAGTTTATTATTGCTTAGTGAAACAGAAGAGAATCATGTCATACATACCTGACTTCACAAAGTTTAATGCAACATAACGTGAAGTTACATGTATGAATGTCTTATGCCAGTGTATTGTACCAACAGTAATGGGAAATAAATTAGTGTGACTCTTTTAATAACAACATTGATAAAAATTGAAGCCTTTGTTGCTGTTGATTTGCTATGGAAGTGGGAACAACAATTCTTTCCTGCCTCTTACTTGTGAGCTGTTCCCTGGCTATGAGAAAGAGCATGTGTTCATGTTGTAATTAGTAAACAGACAGTGTAACCTCTTCTGTGCAGTGTATTCCTTCAGCTTTATTCTTTGCTATGGAACTAAAGAAGTACCAAAGCTCCTACAGAGTGCAGTAAGGAAATATAACAGAAACACTGATGTACCTGACTCTTCAAAAGATGAACCTGAATGCACTGGAATGTGACATTCTACATGGTAGCTGATCAAGAGCTTCATTACATCCCATGACAGAATTTTACATACCTTAGCTTACCGCAGATATATTTGAATTAAAACATTTTGCGCTGACAGCAATCCATATCACATTTTTATTCTAACTCTGAAGATAGCCAGGAAACTTGGGTTTGCAGGTTTTTGGCTAGGACTTATTTTCTGTTCATTCAAGACACAAATTGCATTTACTCTTTATAGAAGTGAAGTTCTTGAGGACACTGTGGTTATTCATTGAGTATGGTGATACTTTGAATGTGTAATCCCATCTTTTTCATATCAAATGTGGGTAAAGAGAGTTTGGCATCTAGCCCACTAACATCTTTAACCACTGAGCTCCTGCTAAAGAAAACTACAGCTAATGGAAACAGGGTCTTTGTTTTGAAAAGAGAACAAAGTGGCCACACAACCACACATGCAAACAAATACTGGACCAGTTCAGCAACTAAAAAATATATTTGAAGCCTGTGGTTTCAACAAAAGGGATATGAATGAGGAGAAACTTCCTAAGGCATCTGTATGCTCCTTCTTGTTTAAGAGTAGTGATATATAAAGTTCAAACAAATATTATAGCATGTAAGTACCTCTCTACCATTTAGGGGATGTTCTTCAAAGAAAACTCTTTGTTGTGCATGAAAATATCAATAGGAATAGTAGTGTGCTTTAAGAATGCTAAGAGAACAATGGAAATATTGCCAAGTTTGAGGAAAATTTGGATGATATAAAGATATTAGTAAATTATGCCCTGTGTTTGAGTTCAAATGTTTTTGTTCACACAGTGTTTAGTGGAAAATAACTAATACAGCTGATTTTATCTATTACATAATTTACATTACATTACCTATGGAATCTGTTAACAGCATTGCAATGAAAAGTGATATTATCCACAACATTTATTTTTGAACTGTTAGGAAATTGGTTGCTGCTGGGAAATGTTGAATGAGAAAGAAATTTTGTACTTGTTTTGATACATGAAAATTAAATAGCATCTGTAGAATGATCTATATAAACTAAACTTGCCATGAAAGGCTGACAAAACCAATTCCAGACAATGCAAAAAAAAAAAAAAATCTAGTTATTTGGGAGTGAACAAGTAGACTTGATTTGAGTAGATTTGAGCTTGCAATCAAGGTTTCCTACCTTACTTTGCTGCCTTAAGCAATAAGCTGGTTAAATGTATGGTGGAATATGACCCTGTGCGAAGATTTTCCTCTAAAGCTGGAAAGGATTAACTTCCTAATGTAGAACATGAACACCTTTGATACATGAATATGAATAAGATAGAAATATTTAATCTCTAACACTACATTGAGGATCAAAGAACTATGTGATATGATCTTGCAAATGTCCAAACAATCTGAAGCTTTGTGCATTAAAATTAAGTCTGTTTTGCTTCTGAGCAGGACTTGAGTGATATTTCTGCTCAAATATCACCAGTTTTAAAGTACTTTTTAGCTTTTGATCTGAAATGTCACAATTTACCAGAAAGACATACAGCTGGAAGTATCCATCTCATCTCATACACACAGCAGTAAAATTTGAATGGCATTAACATATATAATATATATCACATATCCCTAGAACCAAGGATCACAGATATATTAGACAGATGTCTCTCTCCTATATAATGTGTTATGACAGCAGGCTGGAAATTAATCTACTTCCATTGTGTGAATAACAATAACATCTATGTATTATTTAATACATAAACTTTCTAAAGATTGGCTTGAGAGTAGTGGAAAGTTTTGGGGGTTGAACCCACTTCCTGAAATGTGCACCTGGGATGTTAGTGATTATTAGCAAAGTCCAAGTGCCATGTCCTGCACTTCAGCCACAACAACCCCATGTGGTGCTGCAGGCTGGGGGCAGAGTGGCTGGAAAGCTGCCCATCAAAAAGGGATCTGGGGGTGCTTTTGATATCCAGCTGAACATGAGCCAGTGTGTGCCCAGTGGCCAAGAAGTCCAATGGCATTGTGGCCTGTACCAGCAATAGTGTGGCCAGGGAAGTGATTGTCGCCCTGTCTTCAGCATGGGTGAGGCCACACCCCAAATCTTGTGTTCAGTTCTGGGCCCCTTGCTACAAGGAGATTGAGGTCCTGGAGAACCTCAACGAGGTGAGAAGGACAATGGAGCTGGGGAAGGGTCCAGATGATAAGCCCTATGAGGAGCAGCTGAGGGAGCTGGGGTTGTTTCATCTGGAGAGAAGGAGGCTCAGAGGAGACCCTAGTGCTCTCTACAACTGCTTGAAAGGATGTTGTATCAAAGTAGGGGCTGGTAAACAGTGCAAACAGTTGGTCCCAGGCAAACACTGACAGGACAAGTGGAAATGGCTTCAAGTTGCACCAGGGGAGGTACAGGCTGGACATCAGAAGGAATTTCTTCACTGAGTGACTGTTAAACATTGGAATGCACTGTTCAAGAAGGTAGTGGAATCACTGTCCTTGGAGGTGTTCAAAAAACAACTGGACGTGGCACATAGTGCCATTGTCTAGTTGACAAGGTGGTGGTCAGTCAAAGGTTGGATTTGATCTCAGAGGTCTTTTTCCATCTAAATAATTCTGTAATTCTGGGACATGGTGTCCTGAAACTCCACCTGTGTGTATTTACATTAGAAAACTTTCTTTCATTTTTCTTTTTTTTTCTTTTTTTCTGCTTGAGTATCTTCAAAAATTGCTGTACAGGCATTTCTTCTTTTGTATTATTTGAATAGGTATAGGGATAGGACCAATGGGATAGGTCTGATGTTCTATGGATTCTAATACTCAACAGTAACCAGTTAACTTTGTGGAGAGGCACAAATCTATATTTTGGTATTCTCTGTTTTTATAGCAGAACTTCTGATAGTCATCCTTGAATTAGCACTTATTGAGTTCATTGGGAAACACTGACACTTGCTAAACAGCAGATTTGGTTAATAATTCTGGTTTTTCAAGTGTTTTAAAACACAATTCTCATATTTATAAGTGTAATTTATTTGCAAATCAGGCCAGCTGACAAAGAGTGTCTTTTGTCAAGAAATCCCACAATCTTAACAGCAAAGAATGGAATTAGTTGAAAGATGAGAAGTTGAGGTAAAAGACTGCAACATTCAGGTGTAGACTTGAAGGAAGTTGCTTCTCTTTCTCATGGCCTAAAAAAATTTTTGCACTTCATTAATCTTGCACTATTTGAATTATCTTCCTTTCCATTTGATATGATTGCAATGTCAAGGATATTAGAAACTGCTGCATTTTTGGCAAGTGACTTGCCAAGAACTTTTCTCTGCTCTTCGCACTCTACATCAGTATTATGTGGACTAAATTTTGTCAACTACAAAGAGATCTTGATGCAGGTTTCCACCCTGTCTGACATATACTTTCCCAGCTATCAGAATAATATTTCCCTTTATACTTAAAGAAGAAGGAAAGAGGGATTCATATTTGTCTAAAAATCAAGAAACTGGAGTGCTCTGAACTCAGCTCTCCTGCAGGCAATGTCTATAGTAAGAGCAGATGAACTTAGATACCCAAGTTAAATGCCTGAAGGTAACAATCCCAGTTGAATGTATTAATTATCACCTAAGAAGCATTCAGGTCTTTGAGAGCTCCATCTGCTATTGAATAACCAAGATAACCAGTAACTACCCTACAGCAAACAAAGCAAACAAGACTCACTTTCAGAGCAGTTGTGCTTAACAGATATTTTCTTTTTCCTGTGGGAAGCACAACTTATTTCATAAGAACAACATGAACTAGATTTAATGCAAAGGCCAAGGCAACCAAGTATCAGCTCTGCAGTCACTGTCAGGCCACAAGTATTGTTACAGGGCAAGGTCACTGAAGGCATTGCTTCTCTCTGGTTTTCCCTTCTCCCTTATGTAGTAACTGTGGAAGACTTCTTGCAAGGATATTATACAGTATGTTGTATTTTAAATGGGCTACAAACCAGACTTCACTGTTTAGAACTGTTTTTAATGTCTACCATAAATTTTACTTTACACATCAGTTTCTAAAGGATTTTTTCTGTTCATAGGAGGAACAGGAGTAAAATGGGATTATTTGCAAATCTGAGCCTTGCAGGCTGCCTGAAAGAGTAGCAGCAAACAAAGAAAAATGAAAACAGTGTTTTATAGCTGTTATAAAAATTATTCCTGTGAGCAAAACTTCTTTTTTTAAAAAAAATTCCTCTTGCCTAAAAGTGAAATATTTGGCTTCATTCTGTTATTGGATGCTTATTAAAAATCCTTCTCTGCTATTGTTTTTTTTTGTTTTGTTTTCAGGATTTAAGTTACAAGCAAAATGAAGAGGAACTTTTTATAAGAGCATAAGAGCATGTAGTGATGGGACAAGGGAGAATGGCTTCAAACTGAGAGTAGGTTTAGAATTGATATTAGGAAGAAATTCTTTACTGTGAAGATGATAAGGCACTGGAATAGGTTGCTCAGAGAAGCTGTGGCTATCCCATTTCTGAAAGTGTGCAAAGCCAGGCTGGATGGGACTTTGAGTAACCTGGTCTAATGGAAAGTGTCCCTGCCCAAGGCAGAGGGGTTGGACTATAGACAATCTTTTAGGCCCTTTCCAACACAAACCCTTTTGTGAATCTATAATTAATCATTGAAAATGAGGTTTAAGGTGATAATGCAAATGATCCCACTCTGGTGTCTGAGAGCTGATCAACCGTTTACCTATACATGTGATTTCTACATTCAGTAAGTGGTCATACACCTAGAGGCATACAAGCAATCATTGTTTCTGTGAGCGTGTTACAGACAGCTCACTGGATTTTTTGTTATTTGACTGTTTTCCCCAATATGGGTTTTGCCACTGGAAGAAAAAAGACAATTGTCTTGTTGTCTATGAGCACAAGAAGCTGCTTCTCCTTGACAGGCAGCAGCTGCCTGCACAGAGATGGTAGTGCTGGGTTTGTGTTGTAGAGCTTGAATTGATTATATCCTGACAGTATGGGCAGCCTCTCTACTTACTAGGGCAGTGCCATAATGATGTTCTTGAGTTCAGACTCAAGGGTTTGTCTGTGCAGAGAACAATTGGAGGAGAAAAGGCAGTTGCCAGGAGAGCATTACTCTTGAACTCATCTAATATGCCTGGGAACCCAAAGATGAATAATTTCAGGAATGAGTACTTCAGAGCTAAACATCCAGACATGAGCAGAGTGTGATGTGATGTCTGCACATGATCTTATCTCGATGCTCTTGGAAAGAAAGGGGGATTTTTTTCTGTTGATGGGAATTTGATACCTAAGTCTCGTGAGTATTTGTTGGAAATTGTACTGTGAGGCTTATCTGTTTAGGCATGCATTCAGCAAAAATTATTTTTGTTTGGGGGTTTTTGGGGTGGGATTTTATCTGTATAAGGATGGGAGAGGGCTAGGTTCCAAGTTTCAAACAGATTTTTTTTTTTATGTTTTAACAGATACACTCTACTTACTAGAAAATGTAAAGAAATGTATTTTAATGTACTTTAATTGAACATCTGCCTCTCTGAAGAATTCTGACACCAATTATAAAAGAAGGCTACTTATCTTGCGGAACCAAAGTCATGGGGAAATCATGTGGCATGGCCATAGAACCTTTTCTCATAATGGACAATGTTTTATTTTGCCAAGGAGCAAATCATGTAACCTGTGTGCATAAAATCAAACAATGGAAATGGAACTATATCCATTTGACATATAAAATATCTATACTGAGTAAAATACGCGGACCATATTTAAGTAACAAAACCTAAGAGATTGGTACTACTCCTGTTGAGTACAGCAATACTAAATATTTTGCATTATCAGTGTTTTTTCCCTTCATTTGCTCTGGTCCTCTCTTTCTCAAAGCAAAACTTACTGAAGTGTGTGTATGTCTTTTTCTACTATGTAGAGAATGAAGAGATAGAGATGCTTGAGTCCCATTCAGCAAACAGCTTTTAAAACCTGAAACTGAAATAAGGAATTTGTTCTAGCCATCTCTGCAGCTTTTAATGAAGCAAAAGGACTGCAAAGTGCATAGTAAAAGGCAAGCATCTCACTTTTTCAGTTGCATTGGTTGCCCAGACACCAGACAAGACTGGTATATGCAAGACTATTATGACAAGGCTCCAGTTTAAATTTTGTGTGGGTTTTTTTCAGAGTATTCCTGGTGATTGATTGATTGATATTTTTCCTTGAAATTTAAATCTCCTGGCTAAATGGGGTTTCCATTTATCTTTAAATTCCATGAAACACATGCTGAGAATGTTATCAGTCAGAGATTATATTTTAAATTGAACTTAATATTTTCAGGATGCCTGAGTATTCTGTGATGCTCTCAAGTGCTAATGTTTGTGTAAAAACACCATATTAACACATATGTAATGTGCTCCAACCCATCTATCATACCATCAGGGCATCTATCTGCCTGGTAACCCTTCTTGAAGTGGGCAGCTGAACAGCATTTAAATTCAGATCTCATTTCTGCCTAAAAACAGACAAGTACAAGATGGTCATGTGCAGGGGTATTAAAAACAAAATCCCCTTTGGATCAGACTTGCCACCTTTGTGGAGCTTTACCTCCTTGCATAAAATAGTGAGCAGCAGCATGAACTCTTGTCTGCAGAATGGAAATATCAAGCTGATCAACATTTCCGCATTGCTCGCAAGATAATCCTTCATTTGAGCTGCTTATCTGAAATCTGTCTCATGAATCTGATGGGAGGATTTGCCCTAAGTAGTTAATTATGGTGCTGCTAAATTTCCTCCTCTATACTTATTCCTTCACTTTAAGAAAAATCATGCAGCTATAAAGACTGTAAACTTCCATTAAAAACAAATGAAACATTATAGCTGAAAGCTCATTAAGGCTCCTGAAATTATCTTTTTGCCTTTCATTCTGATCTTACTTTTGCAGATGCTCACTGTAGCAGTTGGGTTAATCTGGCTGTTCTGACAAAATTGTGGGGCTTGAGGGTTTTGTTTGGTTTGTTGGTTGGTTTTTAGTATGTTTGGAGGTTTTGTGTTTGCTTGGGTCTTTAGGTTGTTGATGATCTGACTTAGAGCATTTAAATGGAGAATTCTTCTATGTCAGGCTAAGCCCTGTCTGTTGTCCCAGCCTGAACCTGGATGTGAAGGAATTGCAAAGACAGAATAAAGACATTGCCAGATTAATTATTTCTAGGGCATGTGAGATTCTTACAATCTTCTAGTCTAACTTATACTGCAGAGAGAAAACATGGTTTTGATTTTTAAAGTATTTTGCACCTAATTGAGATTTATGAGAAAGATTTAATGTTTTGCAATTTAAGTGCCACTTCTGACCCCTGATGTGATGGCTATAAGGGATTGCAAAGACATATTAATATGGATGATAAAAATTACCATGGTAATATGGGAAATTGTTGGGTCATTTCCGACACACAGAAAACATTTTGTCTATGAGGAAACATTTTGCTTGTTATTCAGATTTCTCAACCAACTTCTTCAGGAAGATCCTATTCAGGTTATGTTTACACACAAACTTTCTTTTCCCTATGGATGAGGTCAGTATATTTTTCCTGGTGCAGTCACTGAATGGAACTGGATGTTCTGTGTGCAAGTGGGCCTCCCTTAGGGTGGGCTTTCTTATGTGGTTCAGTAAAATACACATCTCATGAGACGTGAGAAAAGGACTTGAATTCAAGTAATAAAAGGTATTTTCCTATCAGAGAAGAGATACTTGTAAGAGTTAAGTTTTACTCAAAAAGTTATGAAATTTCTCATTCTCCTTTTAATGAGTTGCTAAACAGGACAGCCCTGGATTTCATGTGGTGCTGCCTTGGCCTCTTGGGAATCTGCTGGGCATGGCCTTTGTCCTGGAGAGCTCTCCTGCCCAGAGCTGGGTGTGTTGCCTTCTGCAACAACCCAGTCCCCTAGAGAAAATGGAGCAAAATGTACTTAATTGTTCTTGCTATGAAAAATTACAAACTTGGAGGGAGAAATGGCTCCCACCCAAACTCTTTTATGAATTCCTAAAAGAGGCTAAAGTTTCTCCCTGGAAGGTTTAGGATTTTGGGGATCTTGTCAAATTGCTTTTCATTAGCTTTCCATAGCTTAATTCTGGATGTAACCCAGAAGTTCCCACTTAATCCTCAGGAAGTTTTGGTCTCTAGTATTTCAACAGCAGAGGCATAAGAAAGTGTTTTATGAAGACATCTGCTTAAGTATTTTTATGATTTTTTTTTTATATATATATATATATATTGCCTTCACACACTGGCCAGGACAGGTGTTACCTTACTTTTTTCTCATGTTTGTGGCTGTTACAAAAAAAATTTAGAGCCTTTTGGTATGTGGTCTATAAAAGCTTGCGAAATGTGAACTTATTTGAACAAATAAATGCCTTCTGCTAATTACTCAAACCAGGCATTTTCCAGGACACATTGAAGTGTTACAAGAGTCGTGCTTAAACCATGGCTATAAGCTCTTTTCTTCTCCCACATGGATTTTAGTTTTTTTCTTGCATAGCATGCAAAGTAACTGTGTGAGGATGCTGGCCATTTGCATCATTGTGTACACATGACCAAGTACTGAATTATGACAAACTTAGTATGAGACACAGCTTCAAGTTTTGTTTCACACTTAGTTCCTGCTGAGACCTGTGCTCAGAGGCTCTACCAGCCCTGAGGCAGTAGGATTCTCCATATGTGCCCAGTAGTTTGATGCCAAATGAAACTCATTGATTCACAGAAGCCTGTGTAGGACTTCCTTGAAGATCCAGTTTTGAGGTTTTTTAAACTTCTTTAGACCCTTGCTACACAGGATTGTTTTTTATTGTTACATTTCATAGGAATTTTGTAGCTTGAGCAACAGAGCCCGCAAAAAGAATGTGAGGAAATAAAATGACTTTTCTCCTGCTTTCCTGTATTGAGAAGCTATTTCCTAAGGCTATCTACTTAACTGCAGCTGCTGTCTGTGCCTGGAGATATTAGAAAAAAATGCATTATAACTCAGAACAGCAGCTTAGTCTGGTTTTGATTTCTTCTCTGTGTACTACTAGATTCATTGGGGCCCTTACGCTACCACAACTGAGTAGATTGTTAAAATCCAGGTGGTGGATGACTTGTTTCCCCTTAACTGTTTTCATGATTGGTGGCAGGAAAGTTTCTTGCCACTCCTTTATCTGAGGTTTATATAATGAATTGATCATAGGCAGTGATCCCTTTGAACTTGTTCCAGTTTGGCAGAGCTTGGCTGTTCCTGAGTCACTGTGACTCCCAGAGGAATTTTTCCTGATTTTAGATGTAGGTAGGTGATTTATCCCTACCATGGGCATTTTGAAAAATGTCCCAAATGAAAAATCAGGCTCTTAGCGGGATACTGAAACAGCACCATTGTACAGGCACACTCTGATTTAGAATCTAAAAATACAGACCAGCTCTGAATCCAGGACACAGGCTGAACTCTCTGCTCTGTGTGCTGTCCTTCACTGAATGAGATCCTTCAAGCACATATTCTAGATACCTCTGCCTACTGGGGTCAGGTTGAGTCTCATTATATGAGTGTTTTAACACATGTTGTCATTTCTACATTCTGTATGTGTGCTTTCTCATGGTCTCTGACTTGTGTGTTTTCTCATGGTCATTCTCTGACTTGTTTTCCCACAGACAAGATCTAAGTGTATCCCCATAATCCTGGGAAAAAAAAAAAACCTTTCACCAAGTGGTAATGATACCAGATGTAATATTTCCTGACAGATAACTCTACTTTTCCTGAAAGCCTCTAGATAGAGAACAGAGCAACCCAGGATTACACTGACAAATAGCCAAAGACCGCAAACTGGAAGTTTTTCTTAGTGGTTACAACCTCAGGTAAGCAAAAAGCAGAACATACCATAAAATATAGGAAGCAGTAAGTCCTCACAGCTACTAGAGAATGTTGTACCCTACTGGCAGGCTGGTGGGCTCACTTCACAGATAATGGGTTTTATAATGACAGCAGTGAAACAGGATGCCCAGAGAAGTGATAGATGCCCCATCCCTGGAAACATTCAAGGCCAGGATGGGGCTCTGTGCAACCTGGTCTAATTAAAGTGTCCCTGCTTATTGCAGGTAGGTTGGATCAGATGGACTGTAAAGGTCACTTTCAATCCAAACTATTTTATGGTTCTATGAAAACACTTAAAGTAAGATAGCTTGATCAAACTGCAAAATCATCCCTACCCCAAAACAGCCTCCACCCTAAAACTCTGTGTATGGTATATACAATGAGGAGCATTTGTTCAAGCATCTCTCCCAAACTGTCACTGTGGGAAAGGCGGAACTGCCTGCTGACAAGCAGGAAAATCCTCTTTTTGTCCTCCTTGAGACCCTTTTGGAGTTTCTAATTCACTTCCTTATCCTCTAAGACCCAGAGAAAGCTCTGTGAAACTGTGGCTATTGGGGCAGATTCCCCAACAAACAGGAGTGTTCTCTGTCTGTTCTCTCTGCAGAATTTTCCCTTTCTCTTCTCCAACAGATGGAGCAGAGATGTCTCACCTCTGCCACTCTCCACAGGAACCTTGCAGTAAAAATAGTGCACTTATTTGTTTGTCTCACCAAAAATTATTCCAATTCTTGGCGTTATTTCTCTAGCCTTTTTTGCCTACTCACTTTTACCACTTGTGTGCCTGTTCCCTACATTGTCAGAATGCAAATATACCAGCCGTCAAGGTCTTTTTTGCCCTCCCTTTAAATATTCACTGGCTGTAAAACAAACCTCAGGGCTTTTACTAAATAAATAAATAAAACCAATAAAAATTGCTTACTCATTAAGGTATTTATTCCTATATTTTGTGTAGGAAACCTCTACCAAACCTGTGCTTTGCTTCTAAATTACTCAGTGTCCTTAAAAAATTGCTAACAGAGCCAAACAGCATAAAGTAAATGTTGCACAAGATACACATAAGAATTAATGTTTAACAGTAGAGTGCCATTGCTGAGAAGGTATCTGTAAACAGTGCTCGCTTATATGAGAACTCTTGGCATATCTCTGGCAGCAAAGAGCAGATCTCAAAAAAGTTTGCACCTGAGTGACTGACTTACAGTTGTTCAACTCCTCTAATGAAGGAAAAAGCCAGCTTCCTGCAAAATGAGTGTATGACCTCAGAAATTATCCCAGGGGACCTTTTGTTCACTGCTCCCCTATTTGTAATTTGTTTTTAAGAATTCCAAATGAGGCTGCTGCATTTGAGTTGTATTTTGTCTTGTGCAATTACCTCTAAACAAGCATAGATGTTCAGCTGTGGCATTGAGGTTGCACTTCAGGAAAAGTAGAATTAGGTGTACACATGCAAGCACATACTGTGGCTATGTTTGCTATGTTCTGCTTGGGCTCCCTGACACAGGATTAACAACTCCAAAGTATTAATTGATGCAAATGTCTCATTATAGTGTTCAAAAACAAATAGGAATAGAAGAGTATTGGTATCTTAAAGAGAAAAGCAATTATAAATTTATATATATGGGGAAAAAAAAGAGCCCTTTTTTATCCATGGCTAGAATAAATAGCATTTTGCTTGCCTATGTTTGCTTGGACAATTCACCAGTGGATCAGGGCTGATGGGTTGTGACCTCTAGAATTTAATATGTTACACAGCAATAATATAAAACAGTGTTAAAGTAGCAAGTGCTGGAATAAGCGCCTGCTCTAGGCATTTCAAGTCCACTGTCTTGATTGCTGCCCTGATTCACAGTACTCGAGGTATGTCACTGTACTGTCATCATAGCTTGAAACATCCCTGCACCACCCATCCACCCCACCCCAAACCAGGAAACCTATTTGGCTTAGCAGAAGCTTTTCCTGTCATTCATGGAGTGCTTCCCAGTTGTAGACAGGATGGCTGTAACTTGGACTGTGGCATGGAGAGGCTGAAAGTGTGTTTGGGAGCAGCAGGGTTGTCCCTCTGGGCAAGCCGCTTGCACCACTCCATGCCACACAGAGACTAATAAAGCTGCTCTGTGTGTGAAGGGGTGGGAAGAGGGGGAAAGAAGAGCGAATAGCTTTGCTGGGGACAGACAGGCAGACGAGATTCCTCCTTTCATAATCTGTGCCAATTTAGATTAGCTTGAAGTGACTGTGAAACTGCAGTCTAAATTAAGTTTCATCCCATGTACCCAGCTTTATTCATAATTGCTCAGAGACAAGGAGTCTGTTGAGTGGAGTTGTATTTAGTTATTTTAATACACTGTCCTTTTTTCTTGCTAGAATCTCTTTGTTCACTTCATTTTCAAACTAATGAGATAGATACATTGCCTTAGTATATCCTCAGACTTCACATCCTCCATCCTACATACCAGTGGTAGCAGGAATCCTCTGGAAAAAAAAAAAAAGGTTAGTCATTTAATTGAAACACTGCTGCTGTTGTTTCCAAAGTAACCCTCCTGCCAGGACGTGACTGTCAGCAACAAGGTCTGGGTTCAAACTGAAGGGAATTGCTCCAAAAATGGTGACTTGAGGCCACACCTGGACAACTGGAAAAATTATACTGAACTCTAGTATTTTAAAAGCAGAGGCATAAGTAAGAGGCAAACATGAATCGAACAGTTCAAAAAGATTTCATTGGGGTTTTTTTTGGTAAGAGAAAACAAAAATCTGACCAGCTAGATAAACAGTGATAGTAACTGACTGTTGTAGTTATTCTTTAACTATAACAGTTCATAGTGTTTTTTCTCTAAGGAAGTGTTTTCCAGGGTAGAATTTTTCCCATCATCTAAGTGAAAGTAAGTGAAAGCTAAGATTTGTTGCGCGATAAACTGCCGTGTGAAGCAATGCTCTGGTAGCTGCTTGGCTCCCTGATGGTTGTGCCTCTGGCTGCTCCATTTTCATTCGCGGGCCTTGGCAGCTCTGCTGAGAGCCCTTTGCTCTTGGCTGGCTGCTCCCAGCCTGGCACAGCCACCTGTATGACTCCTGCAGCTGCTGGACTTCCAATGCTTTAATGCTCAGAACTACCCACAGCCAGCTTCCCTAACAGAAATGAATGAGGAGCTGGACGTGGATTTTCAAGGAGGCAGGGAAATGTTTTTTTCTCCCTCCTATGCATATACAGTCTTCAGCACAAAATCCTGTGAATCCCCTGCCCAAGCTGTCTAAGCATTACCAAACCTTCCAGTGAAAGCACAATATTAGCTGTTGCCTTAGGCTGGGACAGCCATTTGCCCAGATACATTTCACAAAACTTCAAATAAATTTGAAGACTGTAAATATCATTGTTATAGTTGCAAACTTTTCCCCAATTTTTAAATTCCGTTTCTCAGCAATGTCTCCCAAGCGTAGTAACACAATGTGCAAAAGAAATGTTTGGGGCACATCTGCTTCAGGTGTTCTGTTTAACTCTCTCTCACCTCTCTAGAGGGAAAAGAACTATGGTGAGGTCCAGGGGGAAGGTTGTTCTTACATTTTTGGGGCAAGCCATCAGGTTAAAGATTGTTCTGTTGCCAAAGTGATTTTCCTTCCTTTCTTTTTTTTGTTTGTTTGTTTGTTTGTTTGTTTGTTTGTTTGTTTGTTTGTTTGTTGGTTTGGTTTGGTTTTTTTTTTGTTTGCTTTAAAACACAGAATACCTGGGAATGCAAGAGACAAAAATACAAGTCCTTCACAAGTGGCTGAAATCATTGTCCTGCTGATAGTACATGCAATCTGACCTCTTCAGCTCTTCAGAGCAGCCATGAGTTCAGAAAGTCAAAATCCTTTGTCATTTTTGTACCTCTCTCTCATCAAAACTGGAAGCTCTGAAACAAATCTACCCATGGTGTCCTTTCAGCTTCCTGCTGCAGCTTTGCTTTTATGATGTTGTTAGCAGAATCTCCATCATCCACCCCCTTCATGCCCATGCATTTCACTCCCATTTTAAGAAAGAAGCAAAAGCTGTTTGGCTCTGCTTACAGCGTGGAGGGATTACAAAAACAGATATTAATAAAATAAAACCATCCTGTTCTCTTTTCCAGGAGGTAGCAACACCCTATTTTGCCACTTTAAGAAAGGCATTGACCCCTCCTCCCACAGACTGGGACTACCAGCCTCAAGTCCCCAGGGAGCAGTGACAGAGGCCTCCCAGTGGAGAGGTGCTGCATACAGACATTTAAAAGCCTCATTTTGCAATGAGACCTTGGGGAATTTTTGTTGATTTGTTTTGGGTTTGTTTTCCTGCTGATTGCTCTGTCCCTTTCTTAATCATTAGTCTTTTCAAAGTTTTTAATCCAATAATTGAAATGCTATTAAGACTTTCATTGGGCATTTTCTTGTAACAGATTGTCACAAGACTGTTGAAGAAAGCATGCTCATTAAAATTGCCTTCCCCTAGCTTTCCACAGCATGTTTTCTGTTCATAATGTTGGACCACTGTGGAACGACTGATTTAATTCTGAGCTTCTGCACTAAAAATTAAACTAGGAATGAGTTCATATCTGTTTTGTTGTCTTAGCTGCTGGATTCTGTTTCACTTCAAAAAAACTCCATATAGGGTTTTGATTCCTGGAGTTTCATTATCAGTTGACCTCAAATATCCTTAGTTTGGATATCCTTATCCCAGAGTTGGATGCCTTTCTTTAGGTGGGGTCTCAGAAGAAACCACAGGCATCTGGAGCTTCCAAGTAAGTCAGTATGCAGAAATAAAACCCCAAAACATAAAACCCTACCACAAAGGAAACAAAACTCTAGAATCATACAAGCATATATGTATGGATAAATGCATGTATTTTACAGTCTATATTACATCCATCTGAAAATTTCAGGTGAGGTCTTAATGCTCATCCATCAGGAAGGAATGAGGAATTCATAAACCTGTAGGGTAACAAATGTAATTATCAAGATCTGTATTAGACAACAGTTTGGAAATGCAATTGTAATGTATAAATGAACCATATTTTGTAATTTTATAAGGAATGACCTTAAAATTGAAAACATGGTAGCAAAGTACTGTTGATTTTTTAGTGTCACTATTCTTCACACCACTCTTTTCCAAGGGTTAAAAATGCTGTCCCTCAAGTTGCATAAGTATTCTCCTGTGCTATGACATAAAAATCTCTGTGAAGGGGAAGCACAGAGGTGACTGTGCAGGGGAGCTGTACCTGTTTTTTAAAATGTGCTGTGAGCTTGGTAATAGTTCAGCTGTGACTAGGCAACCTGACAGACATGGTTTCAGCAGCCATGAGCCGAGGGTGTGCAGGGGAGGGCATGGAAGCTCCAGACTGCAGGTGGGAGCCAATCCTGCTCCCACATTGGAGCAAGACACAAGGTAGTGCAAGGACTTCTGTAGTGCAAGGATAAGAACAAGCAGGGGCTGCTCACACCAAGCACCCTGAGAAACCTTCCAGTAAGCAACAACTTAGGCTACAGAGGTTGCTGCAAGACTCACAGCTGATTACTCTTGTGTGTACACACAGTCTGACTCAAGCAGACACTTCTTTAGAGTTCAAGAACTGTTTGGACAATGCTCTCAGACACGTGATATGATTCTGCATGTCTAGTACATAGCCAGTGTTTGACTTGATAGTCCTTGTGGGTCCCTTCCAATTCAGCATATTCTGTGATTTTATGAACCACTGGGGTGATTTGGCACATCAAATACTAAGTATACATGAACAATTAAAATGTCATTCTCTAACTTTTAGTTTTCCTATGTAAGCTGTAAACAGGTTTCAAAATACATTCAAATTATTTGTATGTTTGTAAAGATTTCCATGTGCATTTTGCTTCAGTACTAATCAAGAAAGCTAATGTGGCTTTTGTGACAGACTTAAAACACAGGCCAGTGCTGTGAAAGCACCTCCATAGTTATTGCTGGTGTTAGTCTAATGCATTTTAAGAGGATTTAAACCTTCATTCATCACCTTCTAGTAAAACAAAAAATTACATGTAAGTCTGTGGGTTCCTTTAATATTGCATCAGATTATGAACAAGTATAAAACCAATCTATTCCTTTAAATCTCTATGGACACATGCCTATTTATTGAGGAGTTTGTGGTCTTAATCCTAGGCCCTTCATGGCCACTAAGGCCTTTCTGTGCTAGACAGAGAAAAAAGTAATCTCTCTGGGATTATTGTTTTCCTCCCTTGTCATCCACCTCTGCTGAGAGAGTAGAAGGTGGAGAAAAGGTGGGGCTCTGGCTCACCGCCCACTCTGCTGGAAAGGTAAACTGTGCCAACAGGCTGGGCAGCAAGCAAGTGCTGATCCAGACACCAGCTGCTGCCAGCAGAGCTCTTGCCATGGGGGCAGAGGAGGAACCAAGAACAGATCTTGTCATTGTAATTTGTTTTCTGGGTGGTGCCTGTAGCCGCACATTAATGCACCACCCTGAGTAGCAAATTCACAGGAAGTCTTGAAATTTTCCTTGTTTGCTACTGTGAACAGCAAGAAAGTATTCTCTCTACTTTGAAGTTCATATTTATTTTTCCTAAGTACATCTAATGAGCTACTTTTGTATTCTTAATGCCTTGAACCTGAGGTAATTCTCATACTGTACATTTTCTGGATACCTGCAGATGACTCACCTGAAAAAATGGAGTGTTGCTTCATTTTAATTATGTAATCATTTATGCTGCACCCCTAGACTGAGATTACAGCATAAGTAGAGCTGGCAAGCCAGGAGAAGACAGAGAAATAAAAAGGTTCCAAAGGTTCATCAGCCATGTCAGGTACAGGGTGTTAAAAGGGTGTTTAAAGAACGTGGCAGAATTTTTACCTTCATGTTGTCTTTTAGGGGACAGTAAACAGCAGACTCTTGGGAAGATTCACATAGCACCAGTACAAATGGCAAGAGGTAGAATTATGCCATGATTAACTTCACATTCAAAAGGAAGAGGGAAATAAATGAGACAAAAAGTTCTGTAGTCATTACTGCCTGTGTTTGCAAGTGATATGAAAGATCTGGTAAACACAGTTGAAATCAGTAGGAAACCTCTCAATATTTTTGGATCATTGTATTGGTGTTGTCCAGATAATCCATACTTCCTCCATCTGTCTTTGACTCTCCAATCCCTTCCTTGATAATTCAAGGACAGTTTTTCTGGTTTCTAACTCTGTGTATTGCTCACAGGAGCAGGGTGGGGAAGGTGACTGCAACCCTTCATAAAAAGAGAAGCTCTACCCTGACTTGTCGCTGTGTGACCACATCAGTTCAATGATGCTGTGGTGAAACAACTGTGTACTTCATCTCAGACCAAGATCTCCCGGATTTGTACCACCAGACATCTTTGGAAGACAGCCCTTTCTCTTCTTTAGCCATACCTAG
Organism: Certhia americana; assembly: GCA_018697195.1. NCBI lineage: Eukaryota > Metazoa > Chordata > Aves > Passeriformes > Certhiidae > Certhia > Certhia americana. The sequence continues at coordinate 84,274,650 of CM031858.1, read as the reverse complement.
CTAACCCAAATCTTCTGGAAAAAGACGTAAGCAGTAGGATTGGTCTCAAGGTATGTTAGCAAAAAGAAAAGCGTTATTGTTTTGTCACTTATTTGTATTAAGGTGTAAATTTTATGAAATCTACAATGGAAGAGTAAAGAAGCCATTGCTGGCCTCAGAGGGTCAGGTGATGGCAAAGTCACCCTTTGCACCACTGATCATATCATGACATGATGGTGACTAGAAAAATTTTATTGTACATGATGTCAATTTAAATAAGCTCACAGAGAATTCCTCAAGGTAAGGAGGTAAGTTGTTTTTTCATTTATCCACTCATGCTTGTAACCTAAGTCCAAATAAGGCTTTATGTATGTCAGAATTCATCTGCCTTCTTCAGATGCTTTCCTTCCTGACAATAGCATCTGTTAAGGCTCATTCTTTCAGGGCTATGAGTCCCACATTAACACAGTTTAGTGATTTCAGCAGGTTCATGAGGTTTGTATTTGGGGAAGAAATGCGTAAAAGGTACATGCACTTTGGGAGTGCGTGTAGAAATTTAACAGGATGCAGCTATTCAAGTTCTGTTTAATTTATGGTGAATTGTAGAGATTATAAGGTATGTCAAAGGTCTTTTCTTCCTAAAGATTTAAGGAATGTGGTGATACAATATGGGTGAGCTTTCTTTTCAAATCTTTGTGTGCTTTGAATCGTTGAACTAAGGCAATCACAAATTAGGTAACTCAATAGGAATAGCAGCAGCAGCAAGACTGCTACTTCTGTATCTTTGCATAAGTACATATGTATTTGTCTTTATCGGTAGCATATTAGTTTTGACTTAAACACAGAACCAAAACCTGTTTTCATTTATGTTGCTATCAATCAGGATTAACTGAAAGATGCATCAGAGGATGCAGGTGTGAAATGAGAATTATGTATGTAACTATGGAATTCTATAAAATCTATGATGTAATTTATCCATTCTGAAACTTGAGAATGAAACCTGGAGATTCTACTACCTCCTAACCATTAAAAATTTCTAAATTTCAGTGAATTACTGTCCTAAAAAAAAAAAAAAAATTTAAATGTAGAAGTTTTACCCAGCTGAGGTAAAAGATAGATGTGGACAATGTTAATAGAGATTCTCCCATACAGTGTTAAATATTTACATAGAGGACTGTGAGTGTATATAATTCTTCTGATTATAGCATGACTATTTTTTTATCTCAAAACAGAAATGGCCTGCTTGAAATAGAAACCCTGGTACTGAGTATTCACTACAGACATGGCTCATGAGAATTGTTTCCTAAGGGCATGTGGGACTAACTTACTCCAAGAATGACTCCAGGAGTCAGTAGTTGAAGCCCCACCTGACAGTCAGGGTTTCAAAGGCAGCAGGTGCTCCTCACTGCCATCACTCCCAGCTCCAACCATGCTGCTGGCTGGAGAGCTGGGTGTGGTGCATGGGAGGGGTGCAGGCTGCTTGCAATGGTGAACACGTGATGTTGTGTATGCAATGTGCTGCACAGGAAACGCTGGGGATGTGCCACATCCACAGCTTACAGAGAGGAGCTTTCTGTTTGATTGTGTCACTAGACCATGCATGGAGGACCCCTTCTGCAGTCTTCTCTATCCTGCCCAACTCTACAAAAGCTTGGCCTGTCTGTACCCCACTAACTGGAAAAGCATCAGTCAAGTGACGCGCCATATCTTCACACCACTTCTAAATGAACAGTTTCAGATCCATGGAAAGTGATTTATGCAGGAGGCTCATGAAGTTTCCCCTTTCTGATAGTTCTGATGGCTGGGTGGCCCATGACCTTTACTTCTGTTTCACAAAAATTCCAAAAGAGAGGGTAGTTCTAAGAGTAAAAATTACTTGTATTACAGGAAGAGGTAAGGATGAAGTGAATTTTAGTGGCACGAGCATCTGTGAGGCAGGGAGTTGCATCTCTGAAATGCTACTTTCATGACTTGAGACTCTCTTTGACATGCAAATGAAGAGCAACAACCTTCCAGAGAGGAATGGGCCATTCTAACCAGCAAGCCAAGCAGGATTGCCCAGCTCAGTACAATGAGGACAATTTTACATAAAGTGTGTTTTGCTTCAAATTTGTTTTGTTAGGTAGCCAAGATTTCCCAAAGGCTAATTTTTCAGTCATATAATATGACATAGTCTTGAAAATTGATTTTGAATTTTCTCTGCATAGTACAATTGCCTTCTCTGACATTGCTCAGAGAAGTATGATCTTACTATTCAGACGAGTGTGAGTCATGCAACTATAAATTTTAGGAAGCATCTTATATTATCATGTTGCTTAGGAAGTTTCTTACCACAGCTGGGCCCAAGAACATGAGATTTGGCCCATTGTGTCTGTCCCAGTAAATATACATTCAAAAACGTCAGTTCAATTGTAGACTAGGCCTCGGGTTTCAAATCTTGAAAAAAACGTTCACACAAGAGGAATAGTAGAAAAGAGAGGAAATTGAAGACTACTTCCCCAAAACATACAGAACAAAATGGCAGGTAAAACAAATGTTGGGGGGGAAAAAAAGAATACATGGAAGAATAAGCATGAAATCAATACCCATCTTTAAAACAAAATCCCCAAAATTCTACGGTTCTTACACTCAAGACTGTGTCAGTGTATTACAGACAGCAGCTTCAGTCTGTGGTTGTCTGCTACGTCCACTTTTAGCCACATTTAAAATAACCCAGGTTTAATGTCCTGATTGCTGCACTGTTCACAGAAATTCCTCTTGCTCTATTCACATCATAAGTTTAAACCATTTCCCCATCTCTTTTAATGCACACCCCATTCCCCACCCTGCATATGTGTTCTGAAATACTCTCTTAGGCAAAAGGACCCTCCCTTCCCAGAGTATTTTTTACATGGCATTATAGTGCTCATTCTGCCCTGTGGCTCCTGATTGTCACCACTGGGCCAGGACTGCATTATGCACCCTCTCATCTCCAGTGCTGTTCCATCCCTCTCTCTACCTTTTTCCAGATCACATCACAGTTTTAAGGCATGAGTGAATGGGCAAGCAGGGGTTTCTTCAGCAGCTTTTTCCATGCAGGGGATGGGCAAGAGCCTCTAGTTTTCTACACCACACTCATGATACTTTTTTATAGGTCTTAATGTCAAAACCACCTAAACTCTTCACTGACTTCAGTAAGTTTTGGGAGATAAAAGGAAAAGGTCCCTGAAGGTTTGAGAGATAGCAAGACAAACAGAATGGGTTGAGAGATAGTAAGACAAAGGACAAGCTTCAGTATTTCTATATACACAGAAGATCCAAATATTGAATTACCCAATAATTCAGAAATGTCATGAACTATCTCAGCAAAAGCTACAAAATAGCTTTTATCAGATATATCAGATATCAGTATCTAGATCTGTGAGCTCTTTCAATGGCTTGTCAAGTTTTTGTATGATTAATATCCTTTTTGGCTCTTTTTTTTGTGATCCTCAATTGACATCACAGACATTTTACACATAAGTCTCTAAAGACGAAGAAAATCAAAATTGCCATTCCAAAACCCCCAGGTTGTCCAGGGTAGGAACTGTCTTTGCTCGCTTGCAGATGCCATGCCAGTGCAGTTTGGCACTGAGTCTTGAAGGAGGCTTCTCAGCACCACACAAGACAAGTAAGAAGAACAAAAAATGAAGCAGAAACTTGGCAATTTGCTATGCATCTAAGGGCAGATCCAAGCACCTTTGTTCCTTTTTCCCCCTTGACTGCCCCACTCATCAAGCCATGGTGCCTTTCTGAAGGAAATTTAGCCTCTTCAGCGATATTTGATAATGTGTTAGGCTGTTATGGATCAGCAACGACACAATACTTGTTCAAAACTAGAAAATGCTTTGATTTTTTATTTTGACTTGTTCCTCTAAAATGCATATCATTTGCTCTCAGCTATTTCAGGTTCCTAACAAAAACAATAGGACATGTAAGGACAACTCCCAAAACAAATTTCTGAAGAATGAGTGCTCTGGGACTTAAGTGTAGCAAGCCCTGAAAATCTAACTTCCTGTCTCTTTTTTCCTTTTCTCTATGGATAGCAAAAGAAAAGAGATTTCTGAGCTTGAGGCTACAGAACTCCAATTGCTATAATTACATAGCTAGGAAATTTATGATTGTACAGTAAGTCAACTCTCTTACAGGGACTAATGCTTAAATTGCAACTTCTAGATTGCTTAAAATGGGAAAAAGGTTTATGTGGTTAAAAAGGTTTGCTATTAACTGAACCTAACCACAATAACTAACTTCTATTCACAATTTCTTCCTGCTATAAATTTGAGGTTGTTATTGTTGCTTTGGTTATTAGGCTCAAAACTGGTTTCCAATTCTAAGATGGTTCTCAAACACCTAAATCATAAAAAGAGATTATGTGTTGGACTACAGAAAAGGCTTGGTTAACTGGTGCATCTTAGTTAATGCTGAGCTAATTTTAAGCTCTTTTTGCTATATAAACAAATTCTTTGGTATTAGACTTGTCTTACTAGATTCCTTATGTGTTCAGTTCGTTTATACTACAAACTCAAATTCCTGAAATATTGCAGGCCAGTTTTAGCAGAAGAAAAATGTAGCCTTAGTTGATTCAGTAATACTACTAGCAATGAAGGTGAAGAAAAACAGGAGTAAGGTTTTGAAGACTGTACAAAGGCATAAATGTGAAATTGCATGGGTGAATAATTGATTTTTATTTTTTATTTGTAAAGGCCTAAACTATTTTACAGCAAGGATTTTGTTCATCCAGGTGAATTGATTTGCTTAGGAAATATATTGAAGAGGCCCATCGAAACAGAGATGAAGCTCTACAAACAGGAAAGGGTTAAACAAATTGGGAGTGCTGAACATGCAAATCTCACAGTTTTATGGCATTGGCAAATACTCATATAGCCCCTCTCCAAACTAATGCCCTTTGCCTAAACAAAGGAGCATAGCACCCCGATTGTGGGGATTACAATGCACACTAGAAATAGCCCCTTTGCCCTTTTCAAGAGGGAAATGCAGTGCCAAGCAGCCTAGAGAAAAACAGATTCCCATGTTGCATCATACAGCGTACTCCTCACATTTCACTCAGCTTTTCCATCAGATATATGCAACTAAAGAATGGGGGACATGGGGACTTGGCCCCACTGGTGCTCTAGAGATGCAAGATCATGAGTTTGGTAATTAATAGGCTTTCACTCTTTCGAAATGCTGTACGAAAGAAGGGAACATAATAAACAAATACTAGTTTGATACCCCTGCTCAGGTATATGAGGGTAAAAGTTACAGCTGAGGCAAGGGAAGTTTGGTGTAGTTTGCTAATGATGTGGATGGGGAAAGATTTGGGTGTTTCTGCAGAGGCTTTTGTGCCTGTTTGGCTTTAGCAGCTGTTCTAGAATAAGGAAGAGTTCATTAAGATTTAGGAGTAAAAACAGGAGATGAAAAAAGACTGAACAGTTGACAAACAGAGCTGTGAAATCAAGTTTCCGTGATTTAATAGATGACCATTCATTCCTGGAGCTATGGAAACTGACAGCATGCAGTGACTGAACCAGTCCACTTGCAAAATAAAGTATGTGGCCTAGCCTATTTATTTTCATAAAGGCGCAAATTAAGATCATGCATGTGGCTCATTACCGTGGCATGTGGCTCAGATGACCGGGGTGATTACTGAACTGTGGTGACTCAGTCAACTCCTACCCATGGTAACAGGGAAATTAGAGATCAGTGTTTTGCTTTTGCAAATTTTTGGGTTTGTTTCTCTACATACAGATAGGACAGGCAGCTGCCTCCCACAGTATATGCACCTATGGGATTGGACAGAAGGGAATGAAAGCCAGCATTCTTAAATCTCTGTTGATGAGATGGGAATTAAGGGGAGACTTCAGGTTGTCAGAGTGAGAGAAGATAAAGTTAAGGACAACTATAGCACAAGAAGTGTTCTGTTATATGCTGGGGTAAATATATAGAAACTGGTATTTTGATCATAATGCAAAAGCCTTGGTAGACAAAGGTGGGCATTTATAGTGACCTTCCAGTGATGTAGTACAGAAAAGATGAACATGCCTTTCACACCTCTGTTACTTGCAAATTAATCCAATGTCTGAGTTTCAAAGCATTTTCAATCTGCCTGGAATGGGGTTTTCTTGCACATGGCAAGGCCATCAGCCACATGCAGCTTCTAACCCCTATTTGCCAAAACTTGCTGAGGAAGCAACTCTCACTTTTGGAGCCAGGGAAGTTGCTTGCACTGTGTGGTTACTGGTCAAGGCACTTTCTGATGGGAAGAGTATGCAGAAATACGAGCTCAGGACTGAAGGGATGGACAGGTTTGGTGAAAGAGGTGACCATTAAGCAGAACCTGTGTCACTATCACCAAGGCAGTCAGGTGAAAAGCCAAGTAAGGCAGCAGTTCAGTTCTTCATTCGAGTTTCTTACTGTAACTTCACTCAGCCTGCTTGCTCCTATCTCCTGGTCCCGGTGATGGCTGCTGGCCTGACCTGTCTATTGTCTCTGCCATCCTCCCACTGTGGCCGGGAAAGCAAGGTGACACAAATGGAGAGGAGCACAGAAACTCCTGAAATACCTGGAGAAGCCAGGCTGCCCAGCGCCGGGCTGAAGACACACACAGAGCAGTGGTGCCAGGAGACTCCTCCGCCTCCAGTCTGGTTTTGCTATCGCACACAGGTATAGCTGTCGATATTCTGTGAAAAAGGCGTGAGGGGGGATATTCCTGAAACAACACACACAGATTTTAAGCCGATGGCCACGTTTCTACGAAGACTGTGCCGTTGTGCGCCTCGCATCGCCCGGGAAGTGGGGCTGCCTTCTCCGTGCTGGGCTCGTTCCGCAGGAGGAAAACCCGGGGAGAAGCCTGCCTTGCCGTGCCACGGCCCTCCACCCCCTCTCCCTGACCACAGCCACTGCTAATTTTAAAAGCTGTTTGTGCCGCCTCCGATACAAGAAAAAAATATCTGTGTGAACAGAGGTGACGAGAAACAGGCCGTAGGTGGCAGAGCCAGGGCTGCGCAGGGTGTGAGGCTGAGGAAAAGCCTTCGCTCCCCGCGGGGCTCAGTCTTGCCTGACAAGCACTGGACTTGCCAAGTTCGTGGCAAAAGAGACGACGGAGGGTCCTGGCAGCTGGCGCTGGCGGGGGTGTTTGTCGGCTTCTCCTCTCCCCCTGCTGTAACCCCATCCCCTCCTCTCCCACGCCGTGGCGTGGGCGGCCGCCCTGGCAGTGCCAGCGGGGGCGACCGCCGTGTTTGCGTTTGTGCCGGGCAGTCACATGGAAACCGGCTCGCAGCGCCCCCGCACTCCCGCGCTGCCCGGGCAGCGGCCAGCCGAGCCCCACCGCGCCGTGCCGTGCCCTCCGCCGCCTGACTGTCCCGCCGTGCCCGGCTGCGGTCTGGCCGGGCAGCCCGCGTGTCAGGGCCCGCGGCACGGCGTGGCTTCCCTGCCGGCCGGGTAAGGCGGGCGGG